>PVKS010022400.1:0-20442 GCA_004027875.1 Aplodontia rufa | reverse complement strand
TTAAAAAAAAAAAAAAAAAACCTATATTTTTAGATGAAAAATTACAAAAATTGTTTGGATGCCAATCTGTAGTTTCGGACCTGCAATCTTACAAGAAACTTTTAGCCTGCCCCACCATCTGGGTCAAGAATCAGGATTTTACTTCCAAATATGTTTTATCCAGTATTGAACGTCACATTAGCATTCAGAAAGCACCTGAAGGTGCCCGCAAGTCAGCTATTAGGCAAATGGCCTTCACAAATTATTCTGTGAGCACATCGAACGGAAAAATGTGAAATGACCACATTTCTTTATAAGGCTTGTTTTTGATGATAAAATGTGTACACAGGGTTGAAAACTTAGGAAATACAGAAAAGAAAAGCAAAAATCATCCAGATCTCCCCCCATACCCCCCATACAATTAATATTTTGACAAGTTTCTTTTCTCTCTGCATGACATACTCCAGATGATCTGCCCTAGCTTCAAGTTGGTTTCCTGATTTCTCCACTCATCGAAAGTATTTCCCATGTGATAAAAAACTTTTCATTTCACACATTTTAAAATCTCTTATCTGATGTTGCTCCCAAGCAGCATGTAAAACATTTCATAATCAGAAGTTAGCCACAGTGCAGTTAGCAGACACTGAAAAGTTACAGTGCCATCAAACTGTCATAATTAAAGCATGTATATAGCACCTATTACTGAAGGGCTCCGAAGAGTGAAGGATGGCTCAGTTAATATGAAAATGAAACAGAAGTATTTTCTCCATAGGAAGGTCTGGGAGGAGTTGGCAACATGCCTTTGAGAGAAATGGAACTTGCCAGACCAACGCAGCAAAGAGAAAAGAACTTTGTTTGAATGGTTTAATGTTTTTGTTATATTACAGCTTAAGATAGTGAAGGATCAGCTAAAATATGTTTAAGAGGAAGAGCATGGGAATGACATTCAACTTTAAGAAAATTTAGCTTGAAATTTTTATTTTAAAAAATAAAGATATTATTGCAGGTTAAAATTTCAAAACTAACCTTTATTGTACCAAATGTTAGAATATCCTAACAAAAAAGTCTTAGAGAGTTTGAGACACTTGATTAAAATTCATTTCCACATGAGGAAGTCTGGAACTTTCCTCAAAGTCAGGCCCTCAAGTTGTACATTTTCTGGAACACAGAGGCACAAGTTAAAACTGAGGGAGGAGAAAAAAAAAAAAAAAAGAAAAATCAACTGAACCCGATGTTTTAAAGTAAATAATAATAGATATTTCCTTTATATCCCTAATGAAAAGGAAAATGCTAAAGGAACTCACTTTCCTGTAATCCCAGAGACCAAGGCAGGAAGACCAGGCTAGAGACCAGCCTGGGAAACTGAGGAAGAGACCCTATCTTGAAATTTAAAGGACCGGAGAGCTAACTCAGCAATAGAGTGCTAGCCTGGCATGCTCAAGGACCTGGGTTCAACCCCCAGCACCACATACACAACTAAGTGGATCTAAAACAAAATCCAGATGGAAAAAAAAAATTAAAAAATAACTTTCTCTTCTATTAATCAAACAAAATCTTAAAAGGTAAGGGTGCAGCTCAGTGGCAGAGCCCCTCTGGGTCCAATCCTCAGTATAGGATGGGAGCTGGGTTCACTCAAAGTAGAGATCAGCCAATCGTCAACGTTACAATTTTGGTCCAGTTTCCAATCACTGGTCTCCCTTCCATGGGAATACCTACTCTCCCATGGGAATACCTACTCTCCCATGGGAATACCTGCTCTCCCATGGGAATACCTGCTCTCCCATGGGAATACCTACTCTCCCATGGGAATACCTACTCTCCCATGGGAATACCTACTCTCCCATGGGAATACCTACTCTCCCATGGGAATACCTGCTCTCCCATGGGAATACCTACTCTCCCATGGGAATACCTGCTCTCCCATGGGAATACCTACTCTCCCATGGGAATACCTACTCTCCCATGGGAATACCTCCTCTCAAGCAACAGACAGGCTGAGTGATCCCATTCACCGGATGGCATTCTTTTTGTTGCTGTTGTTGAAAATCCTTTCTTGTGGAGAGGGGACCTCCAGTGTGGCTCTTTGACTGGCAGAGGTGGAGAAACACTCTAGGAATCAAGGTCTCTCTGACCTTTCTCCCCTCCGGGGCGGGTTGATCCCTCATCCCCACACCCACACCCACCATCTCTCCTTCTCTCCCTGCAGGCAGATTCCCTTATCTGGACCTACGGAAAACAACACAAATACCTTCCTTCCCCTTCCAGAAATCTTCCTTATCCACCACTGAAAACAAGACTCCAGGAATGTAACCCCACCTGGAGGGATTGCCCTACAAGATAATGTCTGCCTCTGGGACTCATTCAGATTGTAAAGAGAACCATTCACAAGTTCTCTTCTGTTCCCAGGGTTCATTCATTCTCCCTAAAAATCATTTAGGGTCCCTCAGAATGGCCTTCATTCCTCCAACTCCCTCTTCCTCCAGGAAGAAAGGTCTGTAAGCCTCTGAACTTCACAGGGTTCACAGATAATCACACCGTCATTCTTTTGTCATTTTCATAAATTCTCGAATCTTTTCCCTATTAATTTATCTATTGTCAGTTCATTCTTCCAAACCTTCGCAGAGCGAAGAGAAAGCTTCCCTTTGCACCTTCACCCTCAGTGGCATCCCACCCGCTTGGACCAACACTTCTGCAATAACCCCCACCCTCCCCCCAGCCTGAGTGATCTCTGGGCCCCTTCCCCCACCTCCTCCTGTGTTTCAGAAGTAAAATCAGAGGTTTCCTACAACCAAGTTAGGAAAGACACAACTACCCCAGGTGGAATTTCTATCAAGGTGGTGCAAGGACTCTTCCTACTGCCACTGCTAAACCAAAATGACCACCTCATGCCAGGATGAAGCATCATTCCAGAAGTGGAAAAATCTGGAAGAAAGTGGTCTGAGGACAGAAGCAAAGAGTAGAGCCCAGTGGAAGCTGGTAAAAGGAAGGGGCACCTTGAGGCGGAACAGTTACTGCCTTCTACTGACAGCCATGACTAATAAGTAGGAAGTCCCTGTTATTTGAGAATAATGTTATTAGTAAATAATGAGAAAAAGTGTTAACTGAAAGTTTACCATGAAAAAAACTAAAACCTCTGAAATTAATTTTGTTTTGCAATACAAAATACAGGTTATAATGGCAGCTGATGCATAGACCAAATCTCAAGCCAAGATCAAGATTGTGACACCCAGAACTGGCTCTCAACAGCAGCATTAGGTGGCTTTCCTAAACCCCTCTCAATCCTTTTCTACTCCTGTGGTCGCCTTCTAAAGCACCTGTGGCCATCCCCGCCAATCTTCTCTCCTTCCACTGTTACCTTACCTGACTTGAGGGTTCATCGTTGTTCCTTAACTTTGCCTGTATTTAAACATCTCTAATATCATCTCAATTAACTTCCATAAAATCTGCATATTCAGCAAGATTTGCCATCTGCTTTTTGTAATCAATGAAAATTTGGTTGCACTATTTTACAGTGTTGATGTTTGGTCTCCATTCATCTGGAATGTAGCCTTCCTAGGCAAACATAGATACTATCCTCCGTTCAGTTGGGAAAGATATTTGACAAGAACTCCTGTCCATTATTTCCATTAACATTTACAACCTTAGGGTGGAGTGGTGACTCTGCAGTTACTGCACTTGCCTGTCCTGCACAGGAATGCAGGTTAGAATCCCAGCACCACTTACGCAAGGAAGTGTCAGAAGCAACATAAAAACTAAATAAAAAATTGATTCTCTTTCTCCCTCTCTCACTGTCCCTCTTTCCCTTTAAAAAAAATTATATATATAAATTATAAAAATTATATAAAATTATATATATAGATTATATAAAATTATATATATAAATTATATATATATATACAGAGAGAGAAAGAAACATTTACGACCTTAATAATTAGGTTATATTATTCCTATGATACAGATAGGATCAGTATAGCTCAGAACTCTTCAGAAACTAGCATACATTTCAAAATTTTAGTCTGTTTCAGTCTAGGGCTTTTACTGAACATTTGTATAACTTTTGTATAACTTATTTTTATAATACATTCTTATGATACATATTTTTATACCAATGTGAAACAATGTGCTATCCCTAGCTTACAAATAAGGAAACTAATATTCAGAGTAAAAACAAAACAAAAAAAAAAGAAAACTTCTATTATATAACCTTGATGGGAAACCAAAGTGAAAAGTTTTGACTGTCAAACATTCACAAATGAGTGTGCATATGTGTGTTTGTTAAGGCAGTTTTAGGAGAGATAGTAAAATGGCTAGATAGTCCGGATAAAGGGCCCTGGCTAAGAGCTAGCAGGTAGAGAGCGCTGGACAGGGGATACTCAGGGCCTTCATATGTAAATGACCATAAAGTGCACAGGTGGGAGCAACTCCTTTGTCTCTGAGGTAGGAAAACTAAGAAATGGGGGTGGACACAGATGGGAACTTGGAAAGAGTTGCTACCCGTTTTGCATAGATTTTAACCAATGGCTTTGGTACTAAGTTTCAATGCCTGTTTTGCATAGGTTTCAACCAATGATGTGGATGCATTTCTCAATGCCTGCTTTGCATGAATGTTAATTATGCTCATACCCCAAATCAATATAACCCCTGGCCTAACTTCCATTAGACGGTGTCCTGCTTCCAGGCACCCCTCACCTCGCAGAGTCTCTGCTCTCCTTCCTTAAATAAATCCTACTCCTTTTACTCCTCCTTCCGTGATTGTTGGTGGATTTTATTCTTCAGACTTGTGAGACAAGAACTCAGAAGACTGGCGCCGAATTCCCGGGATGAATTTCCACCACACCAAGAGCTGCAACACCCAGCTTTTAGCTGGGGAGATGCTTATACTATTTTGGCCTCAGAAACCTGTAGCCAGCCCAAATTCCCAGTTTTAGCTGGGAATGGCTGCAAACACTAGAAGCGGGCTATTTTGGCTGCTGGAATCTGTAGGGGCCCAGACTCCGTTTGCCAGCGGGAGCAGAGAAACCGGCCTCATCTCAAAAACCCTGCATCATCTGAACCTGTGCAAATTAATTTTTCCCATAATACT
Source organism: Aplodontia rufa (assembly GCA_004027875.1). Classification (NCBI taxonomy): domain Eukaryota; kingdom Metazoa; phylum Chordata; class Mammalia; order Rodentia; family Aplodontiidae; genus Aplodontia; species Aplodontia rufa. The sequence goes on along the minus strand of PVKS010022400.1, from coordinate 15,380 downwards.
GAGCCTTCTTGTTTAAATACTTTTAACTATTAGTTGAACCAGATTGCAAAAGTCAGAACTTCCTGTACAGTTTCAGTAGACGGATTATAGCCCTGTATTTATCAACTTTGGCATCTGGGTTACTCCTTTAAAAACTGCTAATTTCTAGAACCAGCTCTACACTTAACTAAGTCAGAATAGCCTGAGGACTGGATCCAGGAATCTGCATTTTAATAGGTTTCCCAGATGACTTTCATTCACACTAAAATTGAGAATCACGCATGCAGCTCAATTTAGAAAGTGCCAAATGATATGTAATTAAGAGAAGGTGAAGTCAGGCAATCTCACAGACTTTAAAAGCACCTAAAGGAAGTTGACTAATCTATTAATTGGAGGCATTTGCTGCTATGATTCACAAATGACACCTTGATTAACATGGCATTATAGTTATATAAGAATAATCACCAACTGGAGAAGAGTCAGGGTAAGGAAGATAAGAATGCAGACATACTGAAGTGCTTAGAATGTAGCAAATACTCAATATAGAGGTTGAGCTCTTAAGTAAGACACACTTATTTTCTGACATATTTAATCAATTCTGCTCACATAAGAAGTAAAAGTTCACTAAGACTGCCATTAGGGTGCATTTATAAGTCAAAGTGACAAATGTGCTAAGGAACTAAAGAATCAATATCTTGGAAAGTAATGAATATTCAGGAAAGTTCGTGAATAGCATTAAGAGCGCTACACTAAGCAACACCTGAGTGCTTTTGTAACAACAAATCCTGAGCCACCAATGCAAGGCTGTAATTTTATCCCAACATCCAACACTGTCTGTGCACACCAGAAGACTATACAGCGGTTTGGGTGCAGTGGCCCATGCCTATAATCCTGGTGACTGGGGAGGCTGAGGCAGGAAATTCAAAGTTCAAGGGCAGACATCCTCAGCAACTTAGCAAGACTTTGTCCCAAAATAAAAAGTCCTGGGGATTTAGCTCAGTAGCAGAGCACCCCTGGATTCAACCCCGATACAAAAAAAGAAAAAAAAAAGAAAAAGAAATGAAAGAATACAATAAATATATATTGAGCATTGAAGAATTATTCATTTGATTTTGATCAAGTTTTTCTGCACAAGCAAAACATTAACATTTGTTTTGTGCATGCATTTCACGGGTTCCCATTTCTGAATGTCACTTTTTAAAATAACTTACTTATCAGTGTTCAGTCATATCTTTATCCAACATTCCCAGCCTAACTCTCACGCTTTTCATTAGGACCAGTTAATTGCTTAAAGAAGTTCCACTGAAAACATTTAAAAGCTCTAGCTGTAGTGTTCTAAAGGGGTTAACAAGGGTCAATTCAATTATTACTCCAGTTAAAGAGATTGAAGAGAAGTAGACAAAATGGGACTGCCTTAATAACTGCTATGATTTAGGTCCTATTTATCCAGCAAAAACAATTCCAGCAAAAACAAATCACTAAGAGTAAAAACAGTCACATGCAAGATATAGACACAGCTCCTTATCCCAAAACAAATACATAAAAGATTTTGCTTCTAAATTTTTTTATTAAAATATCTAACAAATTCACCAACAGCTTGGTTCCATTCTGATTATTCAAGTTAACTGATAACTTCACAGTTTGTCAATTTTTCAAATAGAAACCATATTTAGATTTTTTAAATAATATATTCAAAGAACTCAAACTCCCAAAGTTGCCAGTAACAGCAATCTGTCTGGAAAACCTACCAATGAGACCACCTAACATCTACAGATAAAAAGAAACTTGTCCCCATAAAATAGAATTGGATACAGCTTTTTTCCTAAACATTATATTCACAAATTATATAAAGTCATGACAATCTAAGTAATATACTCAAAAGAAATGTCTGATTTCGGTGGGAATATCTCCATTAAGTTATGAAAACTGCAACAACAAGGGGCTAGGAGTGTCTAGCTCAGTGGTAGAGCACTTGCCTAGCAGGCCTTTAGAGCTCTGGGTTCAATTGATCTAGTATTGCCAGAAGTACTTTAAAACAAACAAACAAACAAAAAGGCTACAGGAACAAAATGCTTTCAATTGACTTAAAATTTCTTGTTTTAGGGCTGGACTGGTAGCTCAGGATTTACAGCGCAAGTACTCGAGTTCGAACCCCAGTATCACATGCACAACAAAGTCTCAGAGCAATGAAGGCCACATGAAAAACTAAATAAAATTGATTCTCTCTTTATCTCTTAAAAAAAATCTTATTTTAACAAAGTAAGTTCTGTTAAAAAACCAAATAGACCAAGGAAAAATGACTGAATAAACTAAAATTTGCTTTTCAATAAAAAATCTACACTGTTGGATTTTTTTTTAGTTCATCTTGACTTGAAATTATGCTACTAAACTTCACACTGCAATTGGATGACATTTGAAATAAGCCAATTTCACAGTATCTTCTCTAAGAGCAACTGTCTCAAGACGTATTTTATAATTGGTCATAATTGAAGGGTAAAATAGAGGCTGGGGATATAGATCAGTAATAAAGACGTGCACCATGAGAAAGGCCCTGGCTTTATTCCCAGCAAAAAAAATGATAAAAATAAAAATAGAATTTACATTTCACTTTTCAGGAAAAACAGCTATTACTTAAATACAGACTAACAGGGTAAAATGGTAATAGTTGAAGAACACTTGGAGATCTTTGTGGCAATGATGGGAGAAAATAAAGTTTGTTTTTTTTTAAGAGAGAGGGACATTAACAGAGAAAGAGAGAAACAATTTTTATTTAGTTTTTCATGTGACTTTCATTGCTGCGAGACTTTGTTGTGTACGTGGTGCTGGGGATTGAACTCCCATACTCAAGCATGCAGGGCAAGCGCCGTAACTGCTGAGCCACCGCTCCAGCCCAAGTTAGTTTATTCTTTATCAATCTATCAGCTTAAGGCGAAGGAAACTTGAATTTTTTTTTTTAGGTCTCATGAAACCTAATTTCAAAGATCTTCCTAAAGTTTATACTACAATGATCCTGGTAGCTTTGGTTATTTACATTTGACAGTGGGCTAAAAGTAGTTATCTAGGACTCATGTTGAACATGAAATGTCCTGACAGTAAGGCGGGGCAAAATTCAATCCCTATAGAACACATACCAAAAAAAAAATGTTTTAAAAAGCAACAAATATGCAAGCATCCATTTAAGTTCAGATTTGTTTCTTTTTATCTCTCAACAGAAGTTTCCTTAACCCATTATGTCCCAAGTTTTCAATTCTAAAAATATTTCCATGAAATTGAAATAAGTGTATTAACATAGGTTGGAAACCATAATCTATAACTTTATATATGTATTATTACATTTATATTAATAATTGCTAATATAATTATATTACTCATATCAATTTTTATAGATGTTCTCCATCTGGGATAATGGGAAAAAATGGGTTAAATAAATTCAATCACAAGCCAGGCTGGGTGGTGCACGTGTGTAATTCCAATGGCTCTGGAGGCTGAAGCTGGAGGACTGCAAGTTCAAAGCCAGCCTCTGAAACTCAGCAAGGCTCTAAGCAACTTAGACCCTATCTCAAAAAAATAATAAAAAGTTAGGGGTGTGATTGCGTAACTAAGCACCTTTGGGTTCAATTCCCCCATACCTAAATAAATAAATAAATTCAGTCACTAAGTGGTATCAGGGACTGGGGTGGGGGAGACAAATATTTCAGGTGAACAGTCATTTTTTTTTTCATCCATTCACCCTGCCAGGCAGCCAGCATCTACAAAGAGTAAGGCACAGAGCCGGAATTTTCTTGAAAAAATATTTATGATTGAAACAAGGAGGTTAAAAAATGTGATTTCTTTTGTAATGAAATCTGTCATGATCTGAATGTGATTTCTTAAGTTCCAGAGCCTAGAAAGCAAATTCTCAATGCAGCAAAGGCAGCTCAACAGGCCTTGCCCAAATTCTGGGAGAACTCTGCAGAGGCAGCACTCTGAAAACTAACTCCCAAACAGGGTGGTGTTTCATAACGCAAGAACAAACACTGCCTCCTAAGGAGCGGTTCTTGAGTGGACCGTTAATTTGATCCTCTGAAACACTTAAGATAAAAATGAAAAACTATTTCCTTTATTTGTGTTCACACCCGCTTAAACATGCACTAAGGACACTGTTCACATGGCAGGGCAGCAGTTTGCCACAAAATAAAACATTCCCAAATAATATTCCTGTGACTTCACACTTCCATTAACGCTTACTGAAGTTGATCAGACCTAGAGAGCGGAGAAAACACTTGCCGTGGACACAGCGCAATTACCCAGTTATGCCAACTTGTTTCAGAAGGCAGAAAAAATTATATTAAAATTCCATTAACCCCAAACCACAAGCTTCCAGCATAAAACTTATTTCAATATAGGTATTGTGGAGGACAGAAAGTCATTCCTTAAAATTTTAAACATACTCTGCAGAAGAAGAATGTATTAATAGATAAAGAGAGCATGAAATAAAATACAGAGAGGAGAAAGAGAGGGAGGGACAGAGAGAGAAACGGAAAGACTGGGCAAAGAATTTATAAGATCAATGAATTTAAAGCAACTTCAAAATTAGCCAGGGCAAATGACCAAATACAAACTCTTTCAAGTAACAGAGTGTGTTAAAATGGCATTTTATTCTTCAGTGAGCTCCTTTAAGAAGTCTAAAATAAGTCAGCTTCACTGGGAATAACCAGAGTCCATATTACTTTATTTTATTCAAATGTGGTTTTTTGTATACCACTATTCTAATGCCTCTGGAACTTTATAGATTATTTAAGTGATATGAGAAAATCTACGCTTCTTACATTTTTATTCTGCAATACAAAGATAAATAATATATGCCTTATCCCAAAAGTCACTGTGTATTCCACACGGATAGAAAATCATCATACACAAAATAAATGCATTATTTAAAAAAAAAAATCAACCTTTGGCCAGGCATCCCAGCATTTTGGGAGGCTGAGGCAGGAGGATCACAACTTCAAGATCAGCCTGGGCGACTGACCAAAGCCTTAAGCAACTTAGTGAAACACTGTCCCAAAATAAAAAAATAAAAGTACTAAGGATGTAGCTCAGAGGTAAAGTGCCCCTGGGTTTAATCCACAGTACCAAAAATGTAAACAAAACAAAAAAATCAACCTATGTATCTGTACATATAAAAGAACATTCTGTGCATTAAATTTTTTTTTAACCTCAGGGATGCTTTACTACTGAGTTACAACTCACCCAAGTGCTTTTTATTTTTTTGAGATAGGAGCTCCCTAAATTGCCCAAGCTGGCCTGAACTTGCCATCTTTCTGTCTCAGCCTCCCAAGTCTCTAGCATTACAGGTGTACACTGCTGCCTAGTGTCTCGTTAATTCTTGATATAACACTGGACCATGCCTACAAATAATGAATTCATAGAGTTGAAGAAGTGATAGGAGGGAAATGGCATTAAACATTTCCATGAATCCATTTGAAATTACAACCTGCAGACTAAACTGAGAAACTAGCTCAAAATTTACTGATCTGAATTCAGAGCTGAGAAATTCCACACTAGCCAAATCTTCAATCCTTTCTTTATACCAAATGGAACCATTTTCTTTTCTTTTTTAAGAGAGAGGGGCAGTGAGAGAGAAAGAGAAAGAGAGAGAGAAGCAATTTTTTTATTTAGTTTTTCATGTGGCCTTCGTTACTCTGAGACTTCCTTGTGAACGTGGTGCTGGGGTTTGAACTTGCGAACTTGTGCATGCCAGGCAATCGCTGTAACCGCTGAACCACCGCTCCAGCCCCAAAATGGAAGCATTTTAATCTTGCCTCTATGAGGTGGTATTTACACGCGCAAAGGTGAGGAATCATCAGCCCTCCACAGGCACTGCTATAATTTTCATCCATGAAGGCTACTAGCAGGCTTGTCACGTTAGTTTCCTAAGTTACAAAGATAACACTCCGAACTACAAACATAAGCACTCTCATTACCAAAGAGACATTAGATAACCTGATTATAGACTAATCACCATGAACATGTGATGTGTTCACACTACATACATAAGCAATCCCCATCACATCCAAGACTATGACAGGCAAACTCACAATGAACTGGAAATAGTGATACTGTACCATAAATCAGGCTAACAGAAAAATTCATAAAGGACTGTGCTATATGACCCCTCCAATTAAAATAATCATTTTTTAAATGTAAAATAATGTCAAATGAAGAAAAAAGGGAAGATAGTTTGCCAACTATTAGAGTAGTTATTTAGTTTTTCATGTGGCCTAAGCTACTGAGATAAAATCTGAAAGACTATTTATTAAATGCCATCACTAAATCTACACAGACTTTCCATTATAACTCCAGAGGTGATATTAGTATTCCAATATTTCACCCCATTCAAAATGCACAACTGTACCATCCAACATAGCAGCCATTAGCCACATGTCTGCTGAAGAGCTGAAATGCGGCTATAACAAAATATGTTCTAATTATAAACATATCATATTTAGACTCAGTACAAAAAATTAAAATCTCAATTTTTTAAATTGATTACAAGTTGATACAATAAAGTAGGTTAAATAAAGCACACTGTTATTATTTACACTGTTTTCACTTTGTAGGTGACTACTAGAAAATACAAAGTTGCTTATATAATTGGGGGTCATACAAAATTTCTACTGAACAGCTCATATCTATAGTGTTTACAGGACTGTTTTCATCAAAGCCACTGGGTGACACTGTTTCTCCACTAAATTCATACAACCAAGTCAATTTCCTGGCAGGGAAAAAATCACATATGCACACTCACACGTATATGTGTACATACTCCAACACAAAAAATGTTCCCCTCATAAGCACTCATTATCGTAGGATGAAAGCCCATGAGTTCCCTTAATTACTTGTATTATGAGGGACTGACTATACTTAAACACTAATAATCATTCATTACCTCTTTGATAAATAATAGTTCCAAAAAAATTCAAACATGCAGAGGTTGTTTAGTTTGTGTCCTTCCTCAAATAACTTTCTATCCTCCTAATGGTAGTGCTCTTTATGATCTCTTTAAATACCACATTCTATTTACTTTTTAATGGGTTTCTAAGAAACTGGACAAAATAATTTTGGTGAGCATGTATAATAATCTTTTTTTTGCTAACAAAGAAATGTTTCACTGATTTGGGGATCATATTTTGCCTTGAATTTGAAATCCTGAACATCTTCAAATCAATTCATTGAAACAAAAAAAAAATCAACATTTACACTGCCATTGAATACCTTTGTGTGATAAGATAAAGACTCACAAAGTTAGACTTCTCAATGCAATTGATATTTATTGACAGGGCTAAGTTAAGAATAACACATTCCACAGACTGCCTGGTACTATGATTCACCGCAAGGGCAAAAAAGCTTTATGTTATCTGTATGTCTGATCCTCAGTCTGATTACTCAATCTCCTAACTCTGAGAATTTAGAGTTGGCTCCATGTATAAACAAAATCACAAATGACACCTAGGCTTCAGATTGTGAGCCTGAGTTCCTTCTTGTCTGTTTCCCCAAGCATCACACACAAGTGAAAACAGATAACAGATGTGCAGATAACATCTTAGCAATAAGTTTATCTTGATTTCAGAATGTACTATAAATATATACAAAATTAATTTCCATCGCAAAGAAAAAAAAACCCCATGTCTTCAAATGTAAACCTGCTCAATATCTAAACCATTTAACTAATGTGTGCTGAAGAACTTTGGAAAACCTATGACACTATAGACATTTTCCCCATGAAATAAATGAATGAAGTTCTGCATATACTCTCAGAGAATAAATGCATCCTGGGTGCAGGTTAAAATCGCATTCCAAATTATTATAGGTATTCACCCAGCTACTGCTTCCGTGGGAATTTAGTTCTTCAACTGTGATTTCCCTTTTCTTCTTTTAATGCCTCATTATCCTAGCTAAGCTACACTGGAGAGACAGATGCTGCATCATATCTGTGTACAATTTTTCTGTGCACATGGCCTAATGCACAGATAAAATGTGTTGACATCTGATTGACCAAAGGTCTTTACAGATGACATTAGCTAAGTACAGTGCCTTCTTGTAACAACAGCATACTTTCAATGAACAGATATAGTTAACTAATTGAACTCAGGGATTTGCACATGCTAGGCAAGCTCTCTACCTCTGAGATACATTCCCAGGTCTTTTAAATTTTATTTTGAGACACGGTCTCAGAGATGAAGGTGCTGAAGCTGGGCTCCAATATGTCATCTTCCTGCTTCAGCTTCCCAAGTAGCTAGGATTACAGTCGTATGTGACCTCACCTGGCCCAACTAATATTTTTGGCAATGGTTATCTAACATATCTCCCTTTGAACTACAACTGAGACACCTCTCCGGCTTTCTTTCCTCCAGTGATCCAATCTGTGTATATTATATTCAGTCTGGCACAAACATTTTCAGTTCAAAATTAAAACAATTCCCAAGAATAGATAGCCTTTCTTCATTTAAAAAAAAACTTCATATAAAAATACACTCCCAATAGTTAAAGTATATAAAGGTAATTATTATCATTTAATTACTGAAAGTAGTCACTGTCTATATAAGAATAACGTTCATGGGAATATTAACAGAACACATCTTTAGTACAAAAATATGGAGATTTTTGGACTTTGAGATTCTTCAGAATTATTTGATAGAGCTTCATTAAACACATGAATTTACAATGTAAGAATAAACTGAATTTGTAATATGCATTTGAGGACTTTTTTAGAAGATATGATTATCAATACCACACAGAAAAGAGGAAGGAGGAAGATTCCACGGATCAGGAGACACACAGGAACTAAGAAAGAAAGTCATCATAAACATGGAAGGTTAGGCATCATTTCATAAAGCTAAAGAAACATTCCCCACGACCCAATGCAAAGGCACAGCTTGGGCATGTCAAAATCTCAGCATATGCCAGGATTCAGTAATTGCATTGATCATCTTTCTATATCCAAGACTGTACATTTCACAACAATGTTTTTTGAGAAATGTACCTCCCACGCTAGTCCCAAAACACACTCATTCTTTTTATAGATTAAGTAACACAAGTTTTCATTGAAACCTACATAGGCTCTCCTGGGCTGTTACAGACACAAACCATATTAGTTGGAAAATCTTAAAATATAATACATAGGCAAACTTATAATCTGGAGCTTTATAAACATCCTACTTTAATATAATAAACATGAACATATTCAAAATAGAGGTAAAATTAGATTTTGTGAGGTTTTTATTCAACTAGAGTCCTGGAGAGATTATTTTCAGAGCTGAATTTCCTAATAGAATACAACAAATTCACACAAATGTCACTACAGATATAATGAATGTTTTTCCATGCCAATGTCACTCACCCTTGCCTGCCTGCACCCCCACCCCTCTGACTTTTCAAAATGTATTTCATACACAGAGTCAGTGTTCTGGTTGTTTATTTAATTAACATGACAGCCCAGCATACACAGCATTTCTTTCAGTTCTACAGTTTTAACTTTTTACACTTCAGACTCAATACAGAAAGAGTAAAATGACTGTTTTCACTCCTTCCAACCTCTGTGAATTTATATAGATTCACTGACTATTTCTGTCAGTTAAAAAACTTTTTCAGTATGCCTTAAATATCTGTATTCACATGTAAAATCACGATTTTAAAAACAGGAAAAATAAAACATTCTTTTCTCTCACCTTTTCTGGGAGATAAGAAAATCTTGTTTATCCTTTTCAATTTTTTCAGAAGTTAATTAATTTTAATTCTGTCACCAAGTCATGAAAAAAATCAACATTGCTCTTTGTATCCCTATAAGATGAATATTGCCATGGAAATATGATAGAAGCTACAATTTAATGTTCCTGAGTATTTCTGAAATTTATTCAATTTGAGATATACATTGTTATACTGACATGTATTTAGGAATTTAAAATATAACGTAGTCTACATTTTCAGAAAAAAATGCTTCTGTATTTCATATCTTTACTATAAAAACAAGCAAGTTGAACTTTTTACCAATGACATCATAAAGTCCACCATATACCACCCATCCAATGTCTGCCATCAAAAACCATGCCCATTCTATTTTGGTTTTGTTGTTTGCATTTTTTACTTGAAAATGTTTTTCCCACATCAAAGATCAAAAACTTGCTGCTTCTTTTGGTAATTAAAATTTTACATTCCTACAACAGTACATTCACATATGCTGAAGATGTTTCATTGAGGGCCTAGGAAAATAGTCACAGGAGACAATCTGGGTTTTTAATTACATAATATAAAGCATGTATCTGCACATCTCTGACGAAAGTTTTACCCATTACAAAGAATTTTATCATTAAGTGATTTAAACGCATTAGTGGAAAGTGTTATGCCTTGTATTTATTTTAAGTGAAACCATAAACAAAAATCTTAAATTCTTCTTAAGATGTAACTAAAATTGTATTTGGTTTGGAATCTTTCAAAAATGAACTCGAGGGCCAGAGTAGTGGCTCAGCGGTTGGAATGCTTGCCTGGCATGCAGGAAGACCCAGGTTCAAACCTCATACACAACCAAGTGTCCAAGAAACAAAGGCCAGATGAAAAAATAAATTCTCTCTCTCTCTCTCGCCTACTCTCTTAAAAAAAAAAAAAAAGTGAAAGGTGGTCACAGTAATTAGAGGAACTATATTCTTTGATGCAAAGAGGACAGATACCAAATACAGTACCTAAATGTTAAAAATTCCATGAACTAAAATTTTATGTTGACAATAACATTTATTGATCATGCATAATATCTAGTAACAAATTCTAGGTTCCTCTGTACATTCCACTGTTTGCAGAGGTGCAATGACAATTTGATCTCAGGTCTATCTTGCCTGCTCTCAAATGTAAAAATCCACCTCAGTGGATGGTAACCTTCTTAACATTGCCAGCTTAGAAAGTACAGTTAGACACAATCATCTACAAAATCAGCCTCAATCTAAAGAATACTGTGCTGGCAGGACTGAACTAAAAGCCACAGAGATGCTATAAAATTATTTACCAAAGTGAAGATAGTTTCACTTGCATTCTCACAAACACCCAAAGCCCGATTAAGTCTGTGACCAAGGACTAGAACTATTTCTTTCTTTGCTTGAAATCATCTTTTTATCTCCACTGCTGCAAAACTCAATTCGACATGTAATAACTAAACTATGGACTTAATCGTTCTAAAGACTTAAGGTTCTGGAGGGAAGGAGGAAGGAAGAAAATATATCAGTTAGTTGGTTTGTCTTATAAGAATTTTATCATATATTCTCTTTGCCCTTGCAGAACTGAGAGCCACTGAAGAGAGTTCATAAGCAAGCAGCCACCATCACCCATAGGAAGAAAAAAATGCTGAAATTTTCTCACCTTTAAACTTCACAATGAGCAACATCTGAATAAATTCTCAGGCAGCCTCTGTGCTTTATGTCCTTATACTATTTAAAATTCACTTGTTGCCTATGAGTATTGGCTTAACTTGAGAACAGATAGTCTTTCAAAAAAGAACTATTTGGTAGCCTTCAGGGAAGTGTTATATATTCGTTTTATAATTATTTTGATTCCTGACTTTGTAAAGTATGCAAATGAGTGTGGTACCCTTTGCACCCTGAAGATAAGCCATTTACTATATAGCTCCTGAACTTTTCACACAGTTAGGTTTAACTATGAGATATCGCCCTCATAAGACACTATCCCAAGTTAGTTCCCACCCACTCCCCACAATTATGCTCAGCAACAACTTTAATGGGTCATATATAAAAACTAGTCTACAGTGACATGCACTCACCCATGCCCTCATTAAAACTTCAAGGATCTAAATTTCTGCTAAATGTAATCTTGTTTTTCCATCAGCCATAAGAGATAGTCTCTCATTTTAGAGTATTCTTCATAAACACAGCCTTTAAAAACATAGTAATCAAAGAAATTATCAAAATAGATTATAAATATGCATTTTCCAAAAGCACTAATCAGCAAAACATTTAAAATGCTATGATCAGTTATTTTCTTATAAATTTGCAGACAATTCCAATTCTCCGTTTGCCAATTTAAACCGGAGAAAACCAATAAAAAATCTGTGGGTTAATTAACACGACTGGTTCACTCACCAGAATATCTTACCTTAAATTCATTCTTAACTCCCTCAAATGTTAATAACAAACTCCATAAATTTCATTTTTGAGACTAAATGATATCAATTTAGGGTCAAGTTATTTATGCTTAAATCCAGATTTTTTCTTTTAGAAATTATTCAGTTTTTACAAGGACAATATCATATTTCCCTAGAAATTAAAGAATAGTGTGTTCTAAACACATTTAAACCAATGGTGTTTTAATTTAAAAGACATTTTCTCCTATAACTGTGAAAATAAATTAAATTATTTTTTTCCTAATTAGTTTGCCCTTAACTAGGTAACTTACTTTATTCCAATGATCTCCAAATTTCTACCAAAATTAAGTATCAATCAGTGTGGCCCGTTTTTGTCTTTAGTCTTAGAGTAAGCTTAAGGCCAAAAATATTTGTTTTATCTAAACAAAAAGCTAAATAAGTTCATTTGTTTTAAAATAAACACAAGAGATTATGATGCTGTCCTCTTCTGTGCTAAATAATGTCAACCAACCACAGATCTGTGTAATCAACTGCCTTTCAGAAACAAACTAGTCACCCACACCATATGGTGACTATTTCTTAGAAATACGTAAATGTTTATCCACAGAACACCTAAAAAGAAAAATCTTACTATATCTTAGGATATTCTTTCACTCCCTAAAGTTACCCTAATAGTGTCATACAGGTAGGCATAAATTTAAGTGGGAAAAGCAAAAATTTCCATCAGCTCTACACAGTCAGCTTCCCAGTCTTCATCAAGTGTCAAATCTTCAAGTAGAGAATTGAGCAAATATGAATTTTCAGGTACAATTTATATTTAAAATTGGAATTTGTTCTTTTATACCATTTATAGCAATAATTCCATGGTCTTAAAACAGTTAATGATAGTAAGGAGATCCATTCCCAAACTGACTAAACTTATCTAACCTTCATTTGTAATTTCAAATTCCTCCACCTCCTCCTTTCTGAAAGACATAGAAAGATCACCAGCAATCTTAGAAACGTGGTCCAGAATTATTTCCTGCAAAACCGGCATACGTCCACTTGAATTTTTACCTATTCACTTAATTATATAAATACTGAAGAGAAATGTTATTTTAACATAACAATAACAGCACAAGCTACAATTTTCAACAATTTATACATATTTCTCCCCAAATTTGAAGTTTATGTTTAGGATGCAGAACACACTGGCATGATATAATGCATGTCACTAAGTTACATTTAAAAACAAATTGGGCACCATCAGATGTAGTCTCTCCAGGTAAAACTTACTGCAAAAGCAAAGTGTGTACCAATACCTCACCTTCAAGGAAGGCTTGCTTTGCTATATAATCTTTCTTATAAATGTTTACTTGTCACTTTATATGAAAGAAATTTTATAAAAAAGAAATAGAAATCTAGGAACACCCAGGTGTTCTAAAAAATCAGCCACTGCTTTAAAAAAATAAACCTAATACTAAAATTTCTGCTAAGGCTTAGCGTAAGTCTGGGAGAGTACTTTCAAGTGTGGGGAAGCCTACACCAGGTGTAGCAGATCTGCAAAGTTGGCCCAGCTGTTGAACATAGTGCAAACGCCCTTTAGTTTGTTACTTCGTGTTTCTGTTGCTCAGATTATAAAAACTCAGAAAAAGAAAGAAAGAAAAACAAAAACCCCAAACGCGTGTTTCTTACTAAGTCTAAAGTTACAGCACTTTCCTAGGCTATCTTCCCTTTAATTGCCAACGCCCGGATTCCCTGCACTTTGCGCCGCTTCCCAAGAGTTCGAAGTTTCGCAGAGAGCAGAGAAAGCAGCTTCCAGCGCTTACCTGTTCCCGCGGTATACAGGGCAGGGAGGTCCTCCGATGAGATTTACTGCTGCAGCCCGACATCTCGGCGGACACCACGGAGCTGGACCGCCTCCTCCTCTTAAACACCGGGATATCTTCCTTGGTCCCAGCAATCAGCTGGGACCCAAAATGCTCCCTTGGAGCCGCCCCCGCGGATTGCGGCAAGATTTGCTCCACGTACCTGGCTAGGAGGATTCCCAGCACGCCGGCCAAATATGCCAGGTAAGGTCTCCAGGCGACCTTGAATCTCTCCAAGGAAATGAGGGACACGGTCCTGACCGCGCTAGTCAAGGCGATCATGAGGACGCCCAGTCTCAGCCTCAGCACCAGCCATGTCGCGGCAGCCAAGCAGCTGAGCACCACCCCCGCGGCCGGGAGCGAGAGTAAGCGATCCTCCCCGACGCCCAGCCCAATCTGGACGAGCGCTTCCCCCCCACAGCAGGCGGCCAGCAGCGCGACGGCCAGAGGCAGGCGCACCCCGGCGCGCAGGAGGTACAAGCCCATCCAGAAGAAGGCACACAGGAGACTGAAGAGCAGTGCCGAGGGCTGCAGCCAGGGGCTGAGCGGCGCGCCGCCCCCGGGAGCACCTCCCCGAGGGCCAGGGAAGACGCCCCCTTCAGTTCCCGGGACCGCTTCCTCCTCCTCCTCGGTGGCTGCCGCCTCCTTACTCTGCTCCAGCTCACAGCCGATCTCCCCGCGGACCAGCCTCACCAGCAGCGCCAGCAGAAAGGACAGAGAGCCCGCGCACAGAGCCGAGGAAAGTTTCCGGGAGCTCCGGAGCGGCTGCAGCACCAGATCTCCCCAGCAGCCGCTGCAGCCGGAGCCCCGAGGCGATGGGGGATCCTCACGACGGTGGCAGTCCTGGCCCGCCACCGGCGCTTGACTCACCCCGCCGTGGCCCGGCTTGTCCCTGTCTCGAGCGGCCTCGCTGGGCACTGCCATGGTGTCCCCTCTTCGCCGAATTCCCACCGTCGCCCCCACCCCGACACACACACTCGCGCGCACTGGCTCTTCCCAGTCCACCCCCCGGAGTCCTCCTCTCAAGCAAGGCCCACAATTCACTGAAAGTTTCAGCTTTCGAATAACTCCAGGAGAACGCTAGATGCTCCAAAGGGACTTCTTCAAGTTAATCAGGCTTTGACTTTTCGCTCTTTGAATAGCTTTTGAAAATCCTCTGCTCCACCCCTAAACCCGACTTATATCCTCCAGGGGCTCTTCCTACTTCGGGATTTTAAAAATTGCCCAATGCATCCCGCGCACCCTGGCAGCTGACGCTGAAGGAGACTGGGGCGCAGGGCGAGCTTGGGGCCATTCCCGGCGCAGCTCGGCGCTGCGCTGCTGCCCGCCGGGCCCACGGCTGACGGAGTCTCCCTTCTCTTCCTGCAGCTCTTTCTCTATCACTCTTTCTCTCTCCTGGGCCGATCCTCCCCGGCACGTCCCCGGGACGCGAA
>PVKS010022399.1:0-33776 GCA_004027875.1 Aplodontia rufa | reverse complement strand
TTTTTTTTTTTTTTTTCTTTCCTTTTTGGTTTCTGTGCTGGGGATTAAATTCAGGGCCTCACACATGCTAGACAAGCACTCTACCATGGAGCTATATCCCCAGACTTTTAGAGCTTTTTAGAGGCATATCCAGTCCCAGGAGTCTAGAATTCTCTGATCAAGAGTCAGAGGAGTTTGCCAGGCACAGTGGCACACACCTGTAATCTCCTTGACTCGGGAGGCTGAGACAGGAGGATCACAAGTTCAAAGCCAGCCTCAGCAATTTAGCAAGGTCGTAGCAACGTAGTGAGACCCTGTCTCAAAACAAACAAACAAAAAAATCAGAGGAAAAAAAACCAGAAAATCTCTTGGCTCAGATTTTTAAAAATGAAACAAGATAAATCTACATAGGGACTCTTGAAATTTTGGTCCTGGACAGCTCTTAAATACCATCTTGTTGACCAGTCTCATTTACAGAGGAGAAAGTGAAGCCCATTAGGGAAGGGTCTAGTCCAAGTCAAGTTAGACAAGCTCACCAGCTCTCCTAACTCAGTTTGGCTAGGCCCCTGTATCAGTCAGCTTTCCATCACTATAAGAAATACCCAAGGTACTTAACTTAAAAGAGAAAAGGTTTGCTCTGACTGTTTAGGAGCAGTTGCATCACATTGGGCTTCTGGAGCCTATGCCGGATGACAGTGGATCGCGTGGCACAGCAAACTGCTCACCTCGTAACTAGGAAGCAAGATAGAGAGGATGGGGCTGGGGTCCCACCATACTCTTCATGGGCACATCTCAACGACCTAAGCACATCCCACAAGTCGTCTCCTCCCAAAGGTCCACAGCACCTCTCAATAGCATTACCCTGCAAATCAAGTCTTTAACACATGCACTTTTTTTGGAGGGTGTCATTCACCATCCAGACTAAAGCAACTTCCATATGCATTAGGCCTGGGAAGAAAATGTTTCTTTTTCAAATCTACAGAATGACTACATTCCCTGCCTTTCAGATACCAATGGCAGCCATGAGTTGGTGGAGGGCAAGGGACCTGGCTGAGGCAGGGAGGGGGCACCACCTGAGATCCTTCCTAGGACAACTCACCAGGCAAGAAAATGTGGAATGGGGGTAGGGAAAGGAGCCATGTCCTTACCTTTGGGAGCTATTGGGACAGAAGAAGCAGATGTGGTCAGTATGGCCCAAAGCTAAGCAGGGGATCCTATCCTGGGAATAGCTACAAGGAAGCAGCTCTTTCCAGCAGAGTGGTGGAGGAGAGGGCTCCTCACAACTATGGGCACAGCAGGGGCTGCTTGCTTAGCTGTCATCAATTTCTAGAAAGGGAACTTCTGCCAGGTTGGGAGAAAGAACTAAGAATGTTTGAGCTACGTTCCTTAATCCGCAAAATACCAGAATCTTAAGGCTGGGGAAAATCATATTTATCTGGTCCATCCCCAGAGGATGTCTGAAGCCTGTCTACCACATCCCTTGGTAGCACAGATACCTCAGAGCCCTCTTCGTGAGCCCCTGTGATGTCTCAGGCTCCCTCATCCCAGTGCTCATCCTCTATGGCAGGGTTGTCCCCAACCTCCTTAACCCCCACAGCCTCCCAACTGCTGTCCCCTTCCCACTGGACATCCCCATCCATTCTCACCCAGAAGCCAGGGTCACTTGTCATGAGGTAATTGTCATATTACTCTCTGCTGAGCACCTCGCTTTAAGTCCCATGGCTCACAGGGCCCTGTGGACTGCCTTTGCCCATCTCTCTCTCTCTCTCTCTCTCTTTCTCTTAAAAAAAGAGAGAGTGAGAGAGAGAGAAAGAGAATCAACTTTACTTAGCTTTTCACATGGCTTTCGTTGCTCCAACACTTTGTTGTGTTCACGGTGCTGGGGTTTGAACCCACATCCTTGCGCATGCCAGGCAAGCACAGTAACCATTGAGCCACCTCTCCAGCTCGCTTTGCTCACTTCTCTGACTGCTGTCCCACAGCTGTCCCCTCACGCAGCCACTCTGGCCTTCTTTCTGTGCCTTGAACAGGCTAAAAACTCTTTCTGCCTCAGGGGTTTTGCACTTGCTGTTCCCTGTGTCTGGAATGTTCTTCCTCCAGATTTAGCATGTGTAGTGGATGCTCTTATGTGCCACCCAAACCTCCCCTCAGGGCTGAGGACCTTTTCATTTCCTCCCCCTTGCCTGAGAGTGTTGGCAGCAACAGGTATCAGCTGAGCTGTGGGAAGACAGCTTGTCTGAAGTCTCCCTGTCCTGTGGGGGCCACATCCAGTGGTGGTCAGCGAGGGACAAAGACCTGGCACTGTTACCTTGTGCTGGGACAACTCAGAAAGGCGATCTTTGCTCCAGAGCTCCTTGGGAGTCTGCTGACGCCTTTGTGGGGGCAGGAGCATAGGCCACCTCCTCTCTACCTGGACCCACTTCCTTCACTGCCCCAGGGGAGCCTCACCCAAGAATGCACCCCAGTAAACCTCCTGAACGCAGATCTGACTGGAGTCAGGATGGTGGGTGTCTCCCCAACATCACCCTCCCTGCTGTGTGCCGTTTCCTCACTCCATCACCCTGTTCTATTTTTGAAACTACCTTTTATTGTAGTTGTTGGTTTGTTCATCTTTCGTCTTTTTCCCTCTCTGCAACCTAAGTTCCCTAACAGCTGCTGCCTCGTCCCCCTCTGTGTCCCCAGTGGTGCTGATGAGGGCACCCGGTGCATAGTTGGTGCTCACTAAATATGGGTGGACTGAACGGTGCGTGGGAAGGAGTAGGTGAAGGAGTGAGTGACTCTGTGAGGGATGCTGGCCTTTCCTGTTCTCCCCGGCCCCGCCCCCCAGCCCTGAGCTAGGCGTGAGCCCCTCCCCCATGTGACCCCAGCTGAGCTGGGGCCTCCTGGGAGGATGGAGCCTGCAGCCTTCTTGGCTGCTTGCCCTGTATTGATCAAAGCTGGGAGGCCTGCTGGCTGAGGTCTGTCCCAGCCTGTGGGGGTGGGGAGTGGAGAGGGATTCTGGCTGAGATTTGTCCAGGGCTTGCCTGGGGCAGAGTAGCGCTGTTAAAGATCCATCTGCTCCAGGGGCTGACAGCACCCCTTCCTGTATCTCCCAGGAGAGACCAGACTAGCCTCTGGAGGATGGCAGGGCAGGAGGCTGCAGGGGACAGACGCAGTGAGTGGCCCTGGCCTCTTGCAAAGCCATGAATGGATGACACACCAGTGTCTACGGAGGTCCTCCTGTGCTCCCTCCCGTGGGCATGTTTGTGGTCTTCATCCAGGCCTGTGGAGCAGCTCTCCCTGCACACCGTTGTGCAGAACCCAGGGACACTGTTCACTCTGAGCTGGAGCTCTGGTGGAATCACATTTTACAGCTTATCCTTGTCTTGTGGTGATCTTGGGACATAGGAAACGGAATGCTGAACTGAGATGCTGTGGAAGAAGCCCAAGGGTGATCCCGCAGAATCCTGACCCAAGAATGAATAGTAGGGATTATTTCTGTGTGGATCTAAGCAACCATCCAGAGGGGAGAAGTAACTTGCCCGGGTCACATGGCTATTAGCTGCGAAGCTACCCTACAGATGGACTCAAAGGTACACAGCTACTGAGCACCTCTCTGGACCAGGCCAGGTGGTGGGTGCTAGAGATGATATGGGGAGCAGGGAAACCTAAGCAGAGGGTACAGAATGAGCAGAAGTGTGGAGGCCACTGTCTCTGGCTACTTGAGCAAAGGTAATAGCCTCTTCCAGGTCTCTAGACTCCAGACCTTGAACCCTCCAACCACAAACCACAGCACTGCCGCAGAAGGTGCTCTCTCTGGTCACAAGCCCATCATCTGTCATCCTACTGTAGGTTGCTTCAGTCTCCTGTGTCCTCCCATTCTCCTTTTACAGACAGGGAAACTGAGGCCCAGAGATCACATAGCAAGTCAGGGCCATCCAAGAGCTAAAGTAATAGGCTTTGGAATAGTGGTTGGAAGCTCTCTCCCTGATGCCACACCCTGTGCCTATCCCTACGGCAAATCTGTTATTTAAGGGACTGAGGAAAGTCTAGGCACCCTTAGCTCTGACTGGGGACTCAGAAGATCAAAGGAGGCCAGGAAGGCAAGAGTCCTTGTGACCATGACTGTCAGTTTTATGGTTATTAAAACACTTGCTGGGGCTGGAGCGGTGGCTCAGCGGTTTCGGCGCTTGCCTGGCAAGCACGAGGACCCGGGTTCAAACCCCAGCACCACGTACACAACTAAGTGTTGGAGTAACTAAGGCCATGTGAAAAATCTCAATAAAGTTGTTTCTCTCTTTCTCTGTCTCTCTCACTGTCCTTCTCTCTTTAAAAAAAACAAAAAAAAAACAAAAAACAAAAAACACACTTGCTCAAATGTTCTTTTTATTATTATTATTATTTAGTTTTTTTTCACATGGCTTTTGTTGCTTGGGAACTTTGTTGTGTAAGTGGTGCTGGGGTTTGAACTCACATACTTGCCCATGCCAGACAAGTGCTGTAACTGCTGAGCCACGGCTCCAGCCCCTTCACAAATGTTCTTATTTACCTCTCACAACTTTGGGAAATAAACTGGGTCAAAGTTATCATGCCCATTTGATAGGGGAGGAAACTGAGCCCTAAAGAGCATAGCGATGGCGCAGGGTGGGTTCCATCATTTGTTCTTCTTGTGTGCACTGCGCGTTTGCTCTATGGCAGTCCCAGTGTGGGGGTTGGGTCGTGAGGGACACATTAGGGGATAAGACCATTGCTGTCCCGTATTCTGGATGTTCAAAGTCTATTTGGTGATTCAGGCTAGCAATGACTGCAGAGCCCTGCAGCAAATGCCAGCTCAGGAAGCCCAGGGGCTGGGAACCCACTGCAGGAGGGGTGGGTATTTCAGTGGAGCTCTAAATGGGGACTGGAGAGAGGGAGCTCCAGGCAAGGCCCTGGCCTGCCTCTTGCTTCCCGCCTGCCAACCCCAGTGCCTTCCTGGAGGATTTAAGACTGTGTTGAGCAGTTGTTTTAAATTTCCGGGCAGGGGGCTGCAGAGGGGGGAGGGGCGGGGTGCTGCTGGCTGTCTGGGGTGTGGGCTGCTATTCACCAGGGCCTTTTGTGGGATGCAGCTCCAGGCTGGGGGCTCCCACAATTGCTTCCAGCTGGGCTGTCAGCCAGGCCAAGGAGGAGTTGGGGGTAGATGAAGGAGGTGGCAAAAGAGGACCACAAGGGCATAAAAGGTCCCTTCCAGTCCCGTGTGCCCTCAGCCTCCCTGAGTGACTGCTCTTGCTGTTCTATCAGGCTGGGCGGGGCATCCTTGAACATGAATGTATCTATAAACCAGGAATCCATCCGGTCTGAACATTTCTGAGCTTCATGGCCTTTCTGCACTTAATGCTTCATCTCCCTGCTCACTTCCCCTCTTTCCTGGGAGGAACTGTGGCTCCATCTCAGGTCCCTTCACCTGCCCCTCCCCCGCAGCCCCTTTGTCAGAAGGTATCTGCCTGTACAGCTGTCCCAGCTTCCGTGGTCTCTGCCTGGGCCCCACCATTCATTCCCTATATTGCAATGGAGAAGAACAAACTTCCTGGCATGAAATCCTGCAGCTCCTCAGCACCCACAGGATGACCCCTGTGCCAGGCAGCCCAGTCACTCTGGCCTCCTCTCACTCGCCCCACAGGTACACCAGGTGCTCCAGCCCAGCAGAGCCACAGCAGGGTGTCCCCTTGCTTTCCTCCTTTCCTGGGCCATAACATCCATGGCCTGTTTAGTCCTGGCTGAAAGGTGCCCACCTTTCTCCACTCCACTAAGACATCCCTTCCTGGACATCCCACTGCCTGGCAGGGCCTGGACTCTGACTGTGGCCTTATTTTCTGCAAAAATAAGGACAGTATTTGTTCTTGTTTGTCATGGTTTGTTGATGGGTGGGCACAGTGAAAGCTTCGTGGGCTATACAATACTGTACTAGTTTGAGGGTAGAGAGACCTGTTCTCTACCATCTTGGAGGGTCCTACTGAGAATAGATTTTGGGGCTGGTGCAGTGGCTCAGTGTTTACGGTGCTTGCCTAGCATGCACAGGGACATGAGTTCAAACCCCAGTATCACGTACACAAATGTTGGAGCAACAGACGTTACATGAGAAACTAAATAAAACTGATTCTTTCTCTCTCTCTCACTGTCCCTCTCTCTGAAAGAGAGAGAGAATAAATTTTATTTAGTTTTCATCTGGTTTTCATTCTTCCAACACTTAGTTGTATATGTGGTGCTAGAGTTTGAACCTGGGTCCTCACGCATGCCAAGCAAGCACAATACGGTTGAGCCACTGCTCCAGCCCCAGGTCAGGAGAGGAGGTCTACTTAAATGGAAGCATGATTTACACCTCTGGCAACTCTGTGCTCTCTCCTGATGGACTCCCTATACTGGATCCTGGGACTATGGCTTGTCTCTAGTATCCCACATGAGGACAGGGTCTGGTTCAGGAAATCTCCTTTGTGAGATGCTCCAGTTCTTGCCCTTTTGTTTACACAAAGACACTAAGGCCCAGAGGGGGAAAGGAACTCACTTGGTCACAGAGAATCAGGGTGGAGCTTGACTAGTTCCTTTAAAATATATTGAGAGTCCAGTGTTGGTGGTACATACCTATAGTCCCAACAACTTGGAAAACTGAGGCAGAAGGGTAACAAGTTCAAGACAGCCTCAGCAACTTAGTGAGACTGTAGAAATTAAAACTATAAAATGGCTGAAGATATAGCTCAACGGAAATCACCCCTAGGTTCAATCCCCAATACCAATGATACTAAATTTTAAAATAAATAATAAAATATATCAAGAGCTAGGTGTGATGACACATACCTATAATCCCAGTTACTCAGGAGGCTGATGCAGGAGGATCACAAGTTTGACCAGCTTGGGCAACTTAGGGTAACCCTGCCTGAAAACTAAAAGAGTTGGAGGTGTGGTAGAGTGCCCCTGAGTTTAATCCCCAGTACTGCAAAAATAAAAATAAAATATTTAAAATTTAAAAATTCTACCTATTTATATCTATCATCTATCTGTCTATCATCTATCCTAAGAAAACAGTGAATGGGATGGGAGCCAGGAGAATGGGTATTAGCTCCAGTTTAGCCCCTAGTCCAACTTCAGACAAGTCACATGACTGTAATACCCCCAGACTCCTTTCTTGTGTCCCCTCCACCCTTGTGTTTCCTTCCCGTAATTCTGATTTTAGAAGAGGAGATCTTCTCTGAAAGAAGGCTCTGCTCCTTTAAGGTCCCTCCCTCCTTCTCCTGTGCAAAGCCTCTCTGGAGAGCTGGGCCAGGACTGAGTGATGGTGGCAGGTCCCAGATGCAGGGCCTGGTGGGTACTAGACTCAGAGAATGAGTCTGCACAGGACAAAGAATGTCAAATGTTCCTTTTGTTCTAGGGGTGGGAGAATTGTGCTGGAGCAGGGGTGGGGGGTGGGGGGTTGGAGATGGGAGGTCTGAGCCAGAGTGGAGAGGAATGGAATGGAGCAGGGTGGAGCTGCATGGACAGGGTGTGGTGTGTGTGTGTGTGTGTGTGTGTGTGTGTGTGTGTGTAGTCTGCCCTCTCCCAGGCCTGAGTGTGCTTCTGTCTCCTGGGGCTGGGGTGGGGCTGGGGGTGGGGTCATTTGTCTGGGTAATGTGGTGGGAACTTACTAGGCCTAGGTCCCAGGGCTCACAAACATGCCCTCCCACTGAGTTTCTTTGCACCCCCTCACCCACTATGCTGCACCCCCAGCACCCCACTGTGCTGTCCTCTCCCAGTCCTCTGAAATGAAGATGGCCTTATCACCCCTCATTCAACAGGGAGGACAAGTGACTTTTGGAGAGGGGAGTGGGAAGAGCAGAACAAGAATTTTAAATCAAGTCTAGATCTAAACTCAGGCTTATCACCTTGTCCTGTGAGCCAAGGTCACCCCATGCCAGATTTCACCTACACAGAGGGATCCTCAAAAGGTGACTAGCCTCAGGCTACCTGCATGTTTGTGACAGGGTCTGGCCAGCCCAGATCTCCTGCCTGCTCTGAATGACCAAATGACTGTAGGCCTTATTGCCTCAGGACAAGGTAGACTTGATTTGCCTTGGAGCCCTGGAGTGAAGAGGGGCAGCAGGAGGGCTGGCACCCCATCAATTGTGTGACTTTGTTCAGAAGGCTCACCCTCTTGGAGATGTTCCCTCCTCTGTAAGACAGGTTCTGCCTTGCTGGGGGGTGGGGAGACTGGATGAGATAATGGAGGCAAAGGGAGAGAAAATACCAGGGGCTCAGTAAAGACAAATCCCACGCACCCCCCTAATCTCTGTTGGGCTCTTCCTGGAGGTCAGGCAGGCCTGATGTCCAGGCTGGCAGGAAGCTAGTTCAGTTAGGCCAGGGAGACAGGCAAAGGGGAGCAGGAGGAAGGAAGAGGAGCAGCAGTGGGAGAGAGCTTTGTCTTAAGAGTCCTGTTCAGAGGGGAGAACCCACTCCTGGGCGCTCACGTCCTCCAGTTGCACACTCAGGCTCACCTCCCAGAACCGGGGACTGACTGTCCTGGCAGGGAGCATCGCCCCTCTTTGTCCCAGATTATCCAAGGGAGAACTTGTGGGGCACTGGGAACTGGGAGAGCAGCTACAAGGGCCTGCCCCAGGGCCTGCGGGGACTTCCAGGCATGCGTGGTGGGGGTGGGTGAGGAAGAGCTAGCTAGTCTTGAAGCCAGTGAGTGTCCTCCTATCCCTTAAGTTGCATATTTATTCAATGGGGCCTAAGGTGACTGGAGGATCTCAGACTGGACAAAGCCCTCACCTTAGGGTCTCTATGGATGCAAATCTGCTGAGTCTGCCCCACCTGCACCCACATGTTCCCTGCCTTACTACTGAGGCTGAAAAAACGAAAACCCTTCAAATGGGGGGGGGCTCACCAGGCTGCCTCTTTGCCTAGATGGACTGATCCCTGACTGAGGTTTTCAGTCCCTCTTAAAAACAAAAAATAGGTAGGTAAATAGATAAATACACTTAAGACCAGATTTAAAATCTCCTCCGAATGCTGGAGCTCTTGGGGCCTGCCACTGCCTGAACCCCCTCAGGGCACTGAAGAGTCTCTTGTAATTGGAGGGACCCTACACACTGGCCCAGGCACTCCCTCCTGTCATTTCAACCCACCAACATCCAGGCTTCCGATCCCCTCCCTGTTTCTACGGAACCTGGCAGAAGAGACCAGTAGGCTGAGAAGGGGCGGGTCTTCCAAGCTGCGCTCAGGTTCCTTCCTAGGAACAGCCTTGCCCAGGATGTCCTGGGTGAGAGTGCACTGCCAGGCTGAAATGGCAGGAATTGCCCGGATGGCCCTTGCTCAGAGCCACAGCAAAACAGGCCCAGAGAAGGCAATGAGCTTCAGCTCTACAGCAAGTTATTCTAATATCATACAAGATCCTATGAGCTGGGGAACTACAGAAAACAAAAGGACAAGATTCTGGTCTTTTGGACTTCCTCCCCAGGGCGGTGATCAGCATCGTAAGAAATTCAGGGATCTAACAAGGGAAGTAGGGTGTACCCTTAACTACATGAAGCAGACCCTAACCCAGCCAATGACTGTTATGGAAGGCTTCCTGGAAGAGGTGATTAATGAAAAGTGAAGGGTAGAAAGAGACGAAAGAGACATATCAGTGGGGGAAGAATGCTTTAAGCAAGGGAGTTTTCTCCATCCTCTCCCCAGGGAATGATTGGAAAGTTTTAAGTGGTGAAGACCTTGGCTTAGGGTTGCCAAGTAAAATACAAGACACAAGACAAAAGAGACGGTTGTGGTGGCACCTGCCTGTAATCCCAAGTGACTCCAGAGGCTGAGGTAGGAGGCTCATAAGTTCAAAACCAACCTCAGCAAATTAGCAAGGCCCTAAGCAATTTAGCAAGACCCTGTCTCAAAATAAAATATAAAAAGGGCTAAGGCAGTGGCTTCAGTGGTAGAGCGCTTGCCTGGCATGGGTGAGGACCCAAATTGACTCTTTTTCCCTAAAAAAAAAAAGGACTGGGGATGTGGCTCAGTGGTTAAATGCTCCTGGATTCAATCCCTGTTATAAATAAATAAATGAATGAATGACATGGTAAATTTAAATATCAGCTGGCTGTATATAGTGGGCACAGGCCTGTAATCCCAGCTAGTAGGGAGGTTGGGGCAAGAGGGCCACCAGTTCAAGGCTGGGGCTGTAGCTCAGTGATAGTGTCCCTGGCTTCAAATAAAATAAATACATACATACATACATACATATACTTCAGGTGTATAATAACAAATACATTACATTTTTAGTATAAGTATATCCGTGTAGGATGTACTTATACTAAAAATTATTCTTACCTGAAATTCAAATTTAACTGATTTAAGGGGCTGGAGCGGTGGCTTGGCGGTTATGGTGCTTGCCTGGCATGCACAAGTACATGAGTTCAAACCCCAGCACCGCATACACAATGAAGTGCCGAGGAATTAAAGTCACATGAAAAACTAAATAAAAATTGCTTCTCTCTTTCTCTCTCTCTTTCCCCTCTTTAAAAAAAATTTTTAAAACTGATTTGAAATTTAAATTTAATTCTGCTGCTGCCTCCTACCAATTGGATGATTGCTGGGCAGGTTACCTCTCTTTCCTGAGCTACCAGTTCCTGGCCTATAATTTGGGGAGAATTCTGCCAGAGGCAGGAGGGAGGCTAACTGGGCAGGAAAGGAGGAGATGGAGCAGGATTCATGGCCAGAGGGAAGATCCTAGAGGGTTTCAGGAGACTGAGTTTGGAGGGAGAAGGAAGGGGTGAGGCCAGCACCTTGCTTTCAGGATGGTCAACTGGTCACTTGTGGGTATGGAGGAAACATTCTGAGGGCGGATGCTGGGACACTGGCAGGGAACGTGGCAAGTTTAGTTGTGGGTGGCTTATGGGAGCTTCTCCAGGGCTCTCCAAGCAGAAGCATGCAGGAACAGGGTTAGAGGGATAGCAGCTGACATGCCATTGGCAGTGCAGGAAAGCAGACTGCAGTGACAACAGCAGCAGGGGCTGCAGTGTGGCATCTTCTCCTGCCATCACTCCCATCCATAGCATCTCGGGTGTAACGAATGTCTTGGGAAAGAGTTTGGGGAGTCCGCCCCCAGCATGTGGTCCTGGTCCCTGGTGGTACCACCCCAGGCTGCCTCTGCTAGCCTCTTACGCCTGGAATTCGCCTTTATCTCCCTAAAGGTCACCTTGCCCAAGGCCCAGCCCTGGGGATGGACATTCCTCGCATTCCATGGCCCTGGCCTGAGATGGCAGGCCCAGGTTTCTATCCTCAGCTTCTTTTGGCAAGACTTACTGAAGGCCTATTATGGGACCCACCGGGGCTCTAATCCACCAGTTTTAATTCCCACCTGCCTCAGCAACTGGGTGACCCTTGGACAAATTACCTTTCTTTCCGAACTCCCATGGCCTCACCTCTATGCTGGGAAAATTCTGACAGCGGTCAGGGAGGTTGTAGGGGCCAGTCTTTAAAAGCATCTGCCTCAGTCCTTGGTATGTCGTAGGTGCTCTGTAACACCAGCTCCTCCTTTGCCTTGTTTGAGCCTTTATTTCCTCATATTTATTTATTTATTTAAATTTTTTGGTACCAGGGATTGAATCCAGGGATGCTTAACCACTGAGTCACACCCCCAGTCCTTTTATTTTTTTATTTTGGGACAGGGCCTTGCTAAGCTGTTGAGACAACTTAGGATCATCCTGCCTCAAGTCTCCGGAGTTACCAGGATTACAGGTTTGCTAATTTGTAAAAGAGAACAATAATAATACCTCCCAGGACAAGTGAGGGACAGGGGGCACGTGGGTGTGATGGCCCATAAGGTGACTGCACGGGAGGCCTCAGACAGCCACCCTTCCCTGGGGCCAGCAGAGGCTAGCTATGGCTGGAGGCAAAGTCTGAAGTGACTTCAGCTGGTCAGGGAGCAGACAGATGGACAAACGGCTGCAGCTTCCATGATACAGCTGGTGGGAAGCAGAGGGCTGGGCAGAGGCCTTGCTGGGAAAGGCTGATGGGAAGAGAAGCAGGGGACCCTGTAGCCCTGCACAGCTGGAGCCCTTCTCCGAACTCTAGGATGTATGGTTCCCCCATTCTTCATCCAGTCCCACCATTCGCTATACGGTACATTCAGGGCAAGGGAATGTGTCTATCTGAGGCCCAAGCTCATCTTTCTAGATTACACTCCAGTACATGGGATCTGAAATTCCCTGCTCCAGGGCCCTGAATCCACTCCCAAGACAGGCCTGTATACCTGTGCCCAGGAGGCGGGCATGGGGAGCTGTTTAGGGGGCAAGGGTGGATGTGCCTGGGAGCTGGGACGACAGGCAGTGGTCCACATGTGCACAAAGGACCTCAAGTGAGGGTTGAAGCAGGTGGGAGAGAGCAACCTGGTGGGAGCGCTGCCTCTGCACCCTCCCCTGGGCTGCAGTACACCTGGTAGAGGTGCCAGTTACAGGCCTTCGATCCAGTGCTGACCAGCTTCACCTGCGTAGTATCCCCAGACCAATCCCCGGAAGTTAGTATTCCCGGTTCTTGCAGAGGATCCTGGAATGCACATTTAACAAGAATGCTTCCTGTGCCAGACCCCAAGCTAGGAGCTTTGTGTCCAGCATCCTGTTTCATTCTTACCATGAGCCTGCAAGGCAAGTACCAAGGAGGAAATCAGGGCTTGGTGAAAAGCCTTCCCTAAGACCTCAGAGCTAGAAAACAACAGAACTGGGCCAGGCGTTCTGGTACCTGCCTATAATCCCAGCTACTTGGGAGGCTGAGGTAGGAGGATCACAAATTTGAAGCCAGCTTGGGCAATTTAGTGAGACCCTGTCTCAAAGAAAAAAAAAATTAGTGAATTTGGGGGTGTAGCTCAGTGGTACAGTACCTAAGTCTGTCTGTCTCTCTCACACACAAACATACATATATATACACACACATACATACACACACAGAGCTGGGACAAGCCAGCATAACAGACTAGCCCCTTGCATTCCTCTGCCCTTCCCTCATTCCCAAGCAGCCCTTTAAAACCCCAGAAAGCTCAGAAAGAGATCACTGCACAGGCAGAGTTTGTGAGAATTCCTTTCGGATGGATCCCACCTGGCCCAAGGGAAAAAGGTGCTTAGAATTAAATCATGAAGGACAATCTGTCCTCTGTGGAAAAACTGGTGTCCTGGAAAGGTCCCTCTGCATCCTGCTGACTCTGGGCAGCTTGCAGGCCCACACAGGGCTTGTCACATTCAGACCCTGCTATCTTCCACGTTGGCCCCTCCAGCCCAGGCCTCTGGGGTCCACATTGAAGTGTCCTTAAGCTGGACAGCACCCACCCCCACCCTTTAGCACACACTAACTCATCATATTCCCCCATCGCAGATCCACCTCTCTTCTGGTCCTGCCACCCCTCCCTGCGCATCACTGTCCATCATCGTGTTCAATTTGTAGGTGCAACTCGGCCATATCTACTCCCTTAGCAGCTCTTGATTCTGCCACACCTTCTAGTGACTTCACACCTCCTCTTGTTCATGTTCTAGAAAGACCACTGGCACATCCAAGCCATTCCACCTCGGGTAACCAGAGTGACCTCTAGGAAACAAGAGGCCATGTGATACCTCTGTTCAAAACCCTTCCGTGGCTCCTGTCCCAGTGCCCTCCCACAACCAGCCAAGGTCGTCTACACTCTCCCTGGTACCCTCCTCCCCTATTTCTCACTTCCACATCCTTGCCCATGCTGTCCCCTCTTTCCTCTGGGCTTCTGACCTCCATTTCCTAGGAGTCCAACTGGAATCACCTCCTCTAAGAAGCCTCCCCTGCTGCCCCCAGGCTGGGCCCGGACTCTCCACTTCTCCTTCTCCCTCGTGCTTGTGGCCTGCGGTAAGAAAGATAACTGAAGTTTACTGAGCGCTACTTCCGGCACTTTTCTTCATTGACCCATTTACTCCTCTGGACCATTCTAGAAGGCTGGTTCTAATCACCTCCATTTTTCAGGTGGGTAACGGGCAACAAACATGCCTCCTCGGGCCTGGAACCCAGGCTGGCTGTCTCCAAACAACTGGCCGCAAATTGAGATGCTGGCTCCTGGACAGTTGGGCAGGGGGGTCCCTGTCGGCCTCCACCACTAGAATGTGAGACCCGGAGGGCAGGGTGGCTTCTGAGTCATCTCGTGCTCTCGGGAGCCAGCCATCTCCATGGCACCAGGAGGTGCCCAGCGCCTGAGCTGCCCGCGCTGGTCTCTGGCCGCTGCGGGGCTGCAAGGCCCCTGGCGAGCGGGGCCTCGGGCGGCCCAGCTGGGCGGGCTGGGGGCCAGATGGACTGCGCCGCGGTAGGGAGGCCCGGGCGGCCGGGGCGCCCGTTGCCATGGGAACCGGGGGCGGCGGCCCCGCCCCGGCGGGCGGGGGAGCAGGTGGCGGGACGGTGCTCAGGCTGGGGGAGGGGCCGGAAGGGGCCCGCGGGGTCGGCGCCCCCGGCTGCGCCTCCTCCCGCTGCTCCCTCCGCGACCCCGGCGCTGCTGCGGAACTGAGGCTGGGGCCCCGGCACCCGGCTCTTTGCGCATCTTGAGCAACTCGCCACCTCCACTTCCTTTCCCAGCCTCAGTTTCTCCGACTTTGAATGGAGGGTTTAGCCTAGGAGGTTTCCACTGGCACGTCCAGAGCACATTTCTGTTTGTAGCTCTCTGGGATGGGGCCCAGAGGACTGAAGGCTAGGAAATTTCTCATCCTCTTCCTAGGTGGAGGCGTTTTCTCAGCAGGTCACCCTCGACCTAGAACCGAGGACGTCAGCTGGAGGAGCTAGCAGTCTCTACGTCCAAAGCCTCCCCATTGTACAGAGGGGACAAAAGTAACCCAGAGAGGATGAAGGACCTATCCAGAGTCACACAGCGAGTTGGAGGCAGAAGCAGGATGGGAAAGCAGACCTTAGCATTCCTCACCTTCCTCCACCCCTCACCTCTGGCGCTGGAGCCAAAACTTGTGTTGGGGGTGGGGTGGAGGAAGGGGAGGCTGCTGGAAGGAAACAAACACTGTGGTTCTCTGTTCTGCAGGTCCAGTTGCTAGGATGGCAGGAAGATTGCTGGAGGGTGCAGATCCAAGGCAAGGGTTTTGGGTCTGCAATAGGGACCCTCTCCTGGCTGTCCTGCCACCACGTACCCCTCAAGGTCTCCTGCGGTGTCTCCTGTGCAGCTCTGTGCCTTGTCAGCCTTGGAAAGAGGTGTGGAGGTTGGCATCCAAACCTAGTATGTGAAGAACTAGGGCCCCCTCCTTGTAGTCTTGTCCCTTGCAGGCCCTAGTTCTCAAGGGAGGCCACCTTCCTTCCTCCAGTAGGGCCCATTCCTGAGCTCTCTAAAGCCCAGGGGTGGAGGGCTGCTTCTCCTCGCTTCTCAGGCTGGAGTCCCTGGGGACAGCTTGCCCCTGGGTCCCAGCTGAAGGTAGTGGGAAAGCTAGAGATGCAGGAGGAGGCAGGGTCTGTGCCTTTAAGGTACTGCTTGCTGCTGGAGACACACACACACACACACACACACACACACACACACACACAGTCTCTCCTGCACACAGCCACACAGCCACACACATACACTCCCAAGCTCTGCTCTCTCCCCCTTCCTCTCTCCACACACATACTCCCAGGCTCTGTTTTTTCCCTCTCTCTCCCTCTCCCTCTGCAGACATCCACACTCAGCCACACATACAGAGGCACCCCACCTCCCTCTCCCTTTCTCCCCAAGGTCTAGTTTTGAACAGCAAGAGCAAGGGGTGGAAGCACAGGGGCAAGGAGCTCTGACCTAGAAAATGGGCCCTGCCTCCCTCTATCCCTCCCAGGCCCAGGAAAGGGGGCTTATTTTTCAATTTGGCATCACTGCCCGGGTCAAGGCTGCAGGGAGGAATGAGCCCTGCGCAGAAGGCAGGTCAGGCTTTTGGAGAAGGAGGGAAGGGGGGGCTGCTTGGCCAGGGGCCCAGCCTGTTGGACACAAACCCAAGAATCAGAGGGGAGCCTTCCCCACCCGCAGAAAGGTGGGGCTCACTTACAGCACAAAGGAAGAAGGCTAAGGGACAAAAGTAATTGTAATTGGGTGGCTTAGCCACAGAAGGATGGACTGGTGACCTTTTGATTTATGATGAAGCGGCCCTTGACCCTTCTTAGGTTATGTTATACCTTTAAAGACCAGATCACCCCCCCATTCTCCCCCACCCCCCGGTGCTGAGGATTGAACCCAGGGCCTCAGGTGTGCTGGACAAGCACTTTACCACTGAGATACACCCCAGTGCTCTTACCAGAATTCTTCCCAAAGCTCTGGGATAAGACCTTCCTTCTTCTTTTTTTCTTTTTTTTATCAAAAATATTCTTATAGAAATTCCACGTTGAGACTGGCAGTGCTCTCTCTGTGGGATTTTCAGCCTCTTCATTTTAGTTTCCTCTAACCATGCTTTATTTCCTAAGTCTACGGGCTAATTCAATGGGGAACTCCTGCTTGTATAAGTCCAATTCAAAAGTACCCTCACAAATATGGCACTTTCCCTGCCTCACTCCCTTTGGCAGGATGAGTTCCTGTTTCCCATAGGCATCGGGGCTTCCTGTACTTTCTGCAGTTGAAACATGTGTAATTAATAAGCAGGTGTGTCCCTGACCTGTGCAAGTTGCTTTTCTCACATCATCTCATTTATTTGTCATACAGTACCTGCTTCTGTGGTGGGAGCTGATGCACAGGAAAAACCGGGCATTGTTGCGTTGTAATCCTAGCAGCTCAGGAGGCTGAGGCAGTAGGATTGCAGGTTCAAAGCCAGCCAGAGCAACTTAGTAATATCCTATCTCAAAACAAAAAATAAAAAGGGCTGGGGATGTGGCTCAGTGGTCAAGCACCTCTGGGTTCAATTCCTGGTACCACAAAAAAAAAAAAAAAAAAATGGTGATGATAATAATACCCAGGAAAAAACCAGGCCCGGCTAAATCGGCTCTGGTTGAACAGCTAAACAGGATTTGAACCCCCAGCCACCTGGTGTTAGCTCCCTGGGCCTTTCCTTTACCTCTTATAACTCTTCAGAGGACTTTCCTTCATCTACAGGAAGAAGAAGATGTCCCAGCAGGATCGGAGCTGATGTAGCCACAAAGTGCTAGCAAATGTACCTTTGTCCATTCAGCAAAGCCTTGTTGAGCACTTCCTGGTGCCAGCTTCTGTGCTGGGTGCTGGGATGTAGAGATAAAATAGACACTGCCTCCCATCTGTGGGACAGATGACAGACAAGGTGCCTGGGGCTGGGATGCTAGGAAGCAAGAACCCCATGGGAACACTGACTCAGGGCAGAGGTGCTGGGGATGGAGTTATGGCTCCTGGAAGGAAGGCTCCTCAGCAGTCTTTGGCTTCATCAGCCCCACTCCCCAAATGGTTGCAAGGTCATTCTGCTTAGGGGACCTTCTGGAAGCTGCTCTTGACTAACTCTAATGTAAAAGTCCCAGAGTTCCCTACCCCAGAATCAGAAAAAGGAATTTGGCAGGACTGGGGATGATAGAGCACTAACCTAGCATGTGAGGTTCTGGGTTTCCAGTCCCCAGCATTGCAAAAACAAAAACACAGAAAACACAGAAACCCACTGACAGTGGCCCAGGACCAGTCACCACCCCACCACTCCAACTGGGTTCTTTCCTCATCACTGCATTAGGGATATTGCAGCTGGTATTGCTGGTATTGAAATTGCTGAGGCGAATTCCTGGAAAATAGGTTGATTCCACCATTAAATGCTCAGTGAAATGCTGACCTTCTTCCTTTTTTTTTTCTTCAAAAAGAGACAACAGTGCCTGGACTCCAAGTAAGTTTCCTGGGGAATGACTGAGTGACTGAGGTTAGAACTGAAGAGTCAGAGGGCACCCGCACCCAGGTTTTCCCCGAAGTCTGGTCACTCCTAAATACTCCATGATTTTTCCCCCGTAGTTGCTTACCTTATCTACTTAGTGTTTTTCTGTAAATTAACCCAGTTTTACAAAAATTTATTTTACAGGGAAACTCTATCAGTACTCTAAATGGAAAACCAGTGTAACTTTCCAAAACACAGAAGGTAAAGATAAAAATAGGGCTGAGGATGTAGCTCAGTGGTAGAGCACTTGCCTAGCAAATTCCATCCACAGCACCAGAAAGAAAAAGGAAAAAAAAAGATAAAAATAAATTCTGTGCAAAGCAACCCGTTCATTCTACAGTTAGCTTAGATACCCTTGCTTGCTGGGAGGCCTCTCTCTTTGTGATAAAGGTAGATTCACAAGTGTTAGAAAGGCGTTAAAGACATATTAGCCCCAAAGGAGACTTTTTCCTTCTTCCCAGTTTAATCAGAAGAAAGAACAAAAATGAAGAACTTTCATTAAGATGAAGTAGATGTTCTGTTTTTGGTGGCCAGGTCTGTGGACTCCCAGACCTCCTCCCCAGTCTGGCTGTGCGTGCCTGTCCCATATCTCCCGAATTCTGCCTCCATCCAAATCTTCTGGTTTAGGGAGAGGAAGAGACACATACCCAAGGTCATTCAGCAAAGGAGTAGCCAACCCAGGAACCTAGGATTTCTGACCAAGGCAGGTTTTGGCTGAAAAGAAGCTGGACCATGGACAGCTGAGGGACCTTGCAAAGGGGTTCAAGCACTGGCTGTGTGTCACTGAGGCTCATCACTACCTAGATGTCCTTGAACAAGAGCCAGCATTGCTTTTGAGCTCCCTATCTATATGGTGACATGGGTCGTTCATGAGGACCCTTCTACTCTCATGCTGAGGCTCTCTAGTGCCATAATTACTTCCCAAGAGATATGAACCCTCAGGGCCACCCCGTACCTGGCAGGCAGACCTGACTTCCTTGCAAGATAATAAGGCCACCCCTGTCCCACCTCCCACTGCTACTATGGTTGTGCTCCTGCTTATCCCCCAGATCACCTCCCTTCCAATCCAACACAGCAATTTGCTGAACGCAGGAGCATCATAAATATTTGTTGAATGCATGAATCAATGAATTCTTTGCCACATGCTCCAGGCTGCCTGATCTCTGCGTCCACAGCTCCCTTTGCTTGGAGTGCCCTTTCCTCCTTGCCCAGTCTCTAAGCTTTTAGTCCTCATTTCTTAAAACCCTGCTTAATGCACCCATTTTCTGCAAAGCCTTCTCTGGAACTTCCTAGAAGCACTAATTCAACAAGCGCCATTGGATGCTGGGGAGACCAGGGTGAAGAGGACAGGCAAGGTTCCTCCCCTCCTCACCATCCATTCTCTCATCTGGGCTTCCCAGGACCCAGCTCCTGTGCAGCCCTTGAGCTGGCCACCCTGCAAGGCAGCTGTTTCTCTGCACTGGAGCTCCTGGGCTGTGCACAAGGTCCTGCTTTGGGCATCTTGGTATGCCAGGGGTTGCACCATTAACAACCAGGCAGCCCTTCTCCCTGCCAGAGCTGGAATTTCGAGAACAATATGAGCATGAACAGAAGCAGAACTGGCCACCATTCGCTGAGCCGGGAGCCTAGTGGATGCTAGGCACCTGACTGCATGTCTACAGCCCCCACAGTACACACTGCAAGGTTGTAACTATGACTGGGGATTCTAACCCAACCTTGCAGGCCCCACATCTTCCCCAGCGGCCCCTCAGCCCTAGGGGAGCCTTTTTCCGAGGCTAGATTCCTGGAGCCTCCTCTTTTCTGAGCCATGCTCTGCTCACCCCCATCCCCCCAGCACTAGCCTGGCTTCCTGGAATTTGTCCTCCTAATTGAAACCAAACACCGGGGCTCCTCTAGGGCTGTGCCCCAGAGGCCCTGGTGGGTTTCTCTTTTCCTCCCTCCTCCCTTCCTGAGCTGGGGGCAGGGTGCTCAGCCCTAGGCAGCATGAGGGGGGAGCAGGGGCTCTCCTCCTGCACAGAGTAGGGTAAGGGCCCTTCCTGCTGCTGGGATGTGACAAACTCTGTCATCCCAGACTGGAGAGGGGTAAGAGGAGAACCAGACAGCAAATGAGGGAGAGTCCCAGCAAAACCCTGTCTCATGCTGAAGGCCTAGGGGCTGGAGCATGGATTTGTGAGAGTCAACTCCATCCAGACCTACTGTGTGAACATAAGCAAGTCACTTCCCCTCTCTGAGCCTGTGGTTCCACATGCTAAAAAAAAAAAACAAACCCTACAAGATAATAGACATAGGTGTCAAGTGGTTTATGGTTGGTGCTCAATGAATGAAACCATGCAGCATTCCATTACTGGCTGTTAAAATGGGTCTGTAATCCCAGTGGCTCTGGAGGCTGAGGCATGAGGATTGCAAGTTCAAAGCCAGCCTCAGCAACTTAGCGAGGCCCTAAGCAACTTAGACCCTGTCTCAAAAAATAAAAAGGGCTGGGGATATAGCTTGGTGTTAAAGCACTCCTGGTTGAATCCCCAGTAAAAAAATAAAAAAATTTAAAAAAATAATAAATATAAATAAATAGACAAATAAAATGGGTCTATAGCATTGGTAGGAGGCATGCCTGAGAATACCTGGTGAAGGAGGATGTAGTTAGAAAGGCTGCTTAGGGTCAATCAACTCAAAGAATGTTAGTTGAATGAAGGAATTCTCTCCACTTTTTTTTCTTTTTCTTTTTGTACTGGGGATTGAGCCCAGGGGCACTCTACCACTCAGCAACACCTACCCCCACAGTCCTTTTTATTTTTATTTTGAAACAGGGCCTTGCTAAAATTGCTGAGGCTAGCCTCATACTTGCAATCCTCCTGCTTCAGTCGCCTGGGTCATTGGGATTACAGGCATGCATTGGCTGGAATCCTCTCCACTTTCAACAAACACTGAGCATCTCCCCTGCACCAAGCCCACTGGACACCACTGTGAAGAAGCAAGGAACTGCCCCCAGGATAGAGTCTGGGGAGGGAGGGACAGGTAGGTGAGCTCTCTCATCAAAGGTGTTGACTACACAGTCTGATCAATGCTACAACAGGGAAGCAGAGGGGTAATCCAGACTGGGCAGGGGGCAGGATGGTCAAGTGGTCAGGGACAGTTTCTCAGAGAAGTAACAGAGGAGCCTGACCCTCATTAATGCAGTTATTTCAGCCAGCATTTATCTTTGCATGCCATGTGGCCCCAGGTACTGCAGGAGGCAAGTGGCTAAACTAGGAAGCCTAACCAGATCCCTGCCAGTGGGGCTCAGCGCTCCCCATGCCATCCTCTCTCCCACCACATTATCATCATAACTTTTTGTTTCCACATTTATAGTACAGTGCTGTCTCACAGACATATAAGACAAGTCACAAACATTAACCATTTCTGTCCCTTCAAATTCTCTAGTAGCCACATTTTAAAAAGAAGAAAGAGGGCTGGAGCCATGGCTTGGCAGTTATGGTGCTTGACTGGCATGCTTGAGGACATGGGTTTTAACCCCAGCACCACATACCCAACGAACGCCACATTAAAAAAAAAAAAAAGAACTAAATAAAATTGATTCTTTCTCTCACTGTCCCTCTCTCTTTAAAATAAAAACAAAAACAAAAAAAGAAAAGAAAAAAAAGAAACAGGTGAAATTACTTTTAATAATACATTTTATTGGGCTAGAGCAGTGGTTCAGTGGTTACGGCGCTTGCCTGGCATGCAGGAGTACGCGAGTTCAAACCCCAGCACCAGGTACACAAGGAATGAAAGTCACATGAAAAACTAAATAAAAATTACTTCTCTTTAAAAAAAGTATATATTTTATTAAATATTATATATTCAAAATATTATAAACATGTAATCAATACATATAAATGATTAACAAGCTACTTTACTTTTTTTTAATACCAAGTCTTTGCACCCACAGCACCCCCAATTTCAACAGGCCACACTCCGTGGGCTCAGTAGCCACATGTGGTGAGCGGCTGCCATATTGGAAGGTACAGCTCTAAAATGGTTTCTTCCAGGGCAAAGACACTGCACCATCCAGCCCTTTCTTTAGTGGTTAGGGGGTACCTTAGGAGACAGCACAGCATGTATACAAATTCAGAAGCATCAAAGAACAAAGAATATTCAGGGGAAAGTAAACCACTTGCCATGGCTGGAGTGCAAAGTAAATTACCTGGGAAGAGTGAGTTGTGGGTTTACATGTAGGTCTGCAGCCAGGGCTAGAAAGGCCTTGAATGATGTGCTGAGGAATTTAGGCTTTGGTTATGTGGGCTGTACATGTGGGGGTTTATCATAAGTAAAGGTTAAGCCCCCGTGAAGGGCTCCTGGAGGACAATTTAGAAGGAACCAGTTATTCCACAAGAAGAGCAGCTAAAATGCAGATGCAACTGTGTGGGACGATGATGAGGCTGTGTGTGGGGGGGTGCTGACTGCAGAGACAGCGAGAAGGCAGACCCTCAGGACTTGGGGGCTGCAGGTGGAGTGGGAAATCGAGTAATTCCCAAGCTTCTAGCTTGTAGTACCAGATTTCTTGGTAGGAAAGGGAGGAAGAGAAGGACTTGAGAATATTAAGATTTCAGTTTTGGTACATGCTTGCTTTGAGATATTAGCAGACATCTTGGTGGACATGATATGCTGTGTGAGCGTTCATAGATGGTGGCTGGGCATGTTGGTACACATCTGTAATCACAGAAACTTGGGAGGCTGAGACCGGAGGATTGCAAATCCGAGGCTAGTCTCAGAACTTAGGGAGACCAAAAAATAAAACCTGAGTTCAACCCCCAGTACTGAAAAAAATAAAAAATTAAAAAATAAGAAAGGTCATAGATGGTAGTGAGCTCCCTGTCACTGGTAGTATTCAAATAAGGGCTGGACAAACACTAACATGGGCCTATATTCCAGGTAAGCTGAGCATTCTAGCTTGTTAGCTTGGACAGTTTCTAACGTCAGGGTTTTGCTGCATATGTGTGTGGTCAGCGGGTGTGAGACTGTCTATCAGAGCTTGGGAACCTCTGAGGTCTAGAGGTGGTTTACTTATTTGGACCTTGACTCAGCAACCAGAACTGGGGACAGGATACAGGGATAATGGCTATATGGGGGGCAGAAGCTACATTTTGACAGATCACAAGGGAACAACCCCAAGGCCCTGCTGGGCATATTTCTTATAACCACAGAACAGACCTTTGAAGGCACATACCTGTAATCCCAGAGACTCAGGAGGCCGAGACAGGAGGATGGCAAATTTGTGACCAGGCTGGACAATTTAGTGAGACCCTGTCTCAAAACAAAAACAAACAAACAAACAAAATACAAAAGATTGGGGCTATAGCTCAGCAACAGGGCCCCCCGGGATTCAATCCTCAGTACTGCAAAACAAAACAAAACAAAACAAAAAATACCAAGAATGGATCCTTGGTCCTCAACTAATCTCCGTCCACCCCAATTTGATTTGCAGGCAAAAGAAGGACATTTACCCAGGGCCACACTTCAGGGCATGGACTGACAGGTGGGCTCCTGCCGGGTCCCTGAACCATCTGCTGAAACCCCTAGTACCTCAACTCCTTGTTTTTCGTTGGTGCTAGAGAAGTTCTACAAGGCACAGGAAAGGCATCCTGGTTCTTTTTAATTAGGAGGATACAAAGGCAGAGACAGAAGGCAGACAGCCACCCACACCCACGGAAGGGAGACTAAGTGCCCCCCAAATTACACAGCAGATGCCAGGGCTCCGGCAACAAGACCCAGCTTGATAGCTCTGTGGTAACCACGGCCAGCACAATTTTATTTTTATGTTTTAACTCCTCAGTGACATATAGCCCTCTCGCAGGCAGGAGAAACTGCATTCAGAACTTCTCCCTTGGGCTGGAGCAGTGGCTCAGTGGTTACAGCGCTTGCTTGGCATGCCCTGGGACCCAGGTTCAGGCCCCAGCACGACATACACAACTAAGTGTCAGAAAAACAAAGACCCAGATGAAAAAGTAAAATAAAGTTAATAAAGTTGATTCTTTCTCTCTCTCCTTAAAAGAAAAAAAAAAAACTCTCCCTTAAAAAAAATGTTTTTTGGAGCTGGAGCGGTGGCTCAGTGGTTTCGACGCTTACCTGGCAAGCACGAGGACCCGGGTTCAAACCCCAGGACAGGACCACGTACACAACTAAGTGTTGGAGCAACTAAGGCCATGTGAAAAACTAAATAAAGTTGTTTCTCTCTTTCTCTGTCTCTCTCTCTCACTGTCCCTCTTTCTAAAAAAAAAAAAAATTTTTTTTTAATTTGTGTAACCCATGTCTAGTTTAATTAACCCTTTTGTCAGGAAGTGTGGTCTGTGCCAGGCTGGGTGAGAAAACTCTCCCCTCCGAGGCTGGGTTTAGTTAGAAACACTTGGGGAGGCATGCCAGCTCCAGCGCTGCCTTTGGACCCCTCTGGCTTCCTCTGGATCCTCATTGCTCCCTTTGGAGTCTCTTACTTTCTCTGTTTAAAAACATTTGAGGCGGGGCTGGAGTGGTGGTTCAGGGGTTAGAGCACTTGCCTGGCATGCTCCAATAGTGTGTGTGTGTGGGGGGGAGCGGTTCAAACCCCAGCACCACATATGCCCCTAAGTGTCAGAGAAACAAAGAACAGATGAAAAACAAATAAAATTGATTCTCTCTCTTAAAAAAAAAAATTCAGGGCTAGGGTTTGGCACAGTGGTAGAGCCTTGCCTAGCATGTGCAAGACCCTATTTGATCCCCAGACACTCCTCAAACAAAACCAAACCCAGAAAGTAGCCTAATTTGCTGTGTTCTCTGGGAGTCCTCAACTTGCTTTCTCACACTCCAGCAAATCTCTTATCTTTATTCAGACTTGGAACTCAGAACTGGAGTCTGAATGTTTTGGATCAAAGCTCACCTCTGGGTAGGTCACTACCGGGTCCCAGGGTTCTAAGGCACCCAACCCCTACCCTGCACCTCTCCACTGGGTTGTTTTTTTTTTTTTTTCCTACCCACACTGACTCTGCCTATTGTCCCTTGTGTTTCTTCACCTCTTTCTGGTCTCCCTTAAGCTTTTCAATACTCAGTTCTGCTCTGTGACTTCCTTGGTACTTCAGTGATCCCACTCCCGACCATTGTCTAAGGAATATTGCCCTAACTCCTGAGTCCCCTCCAACCCAACCCGTGACCACTTCTGCAGCCACTTCTGACCTTTATGTTTTCCATACTTCATTCATTTACCCTGTAAATATTTGTTGGGCTCCTACTTTGTGCTGGGAATTATGTTGGCACTCAGAAAACAGTGCCCAAATGCTCAAAAAACTAAGTGTGTTTTGAGTGCTCGGGGTCCAGAGGCTCTGAGGAGGGGCACCGAATTGAGACAGGGACTGGGCTGCGGCCAACTCCCTTCTCGCCGGTTTCCTGTTTACTGCTGACAGCTGCCCATCCCGCCTAGCACACAGATGCCCCAGCGAACCTTGGTGTGTTTTCAGACCGCAGTTCAATCACAAACGTAAAGCAGGCAACTTGAAATCTGCCTTCAGCTGCCCTGGAAATCTGCACGAAAGCCCCCTCTAATCCCTCCCGCCCCTTGCACTCCCCAACTTCTGTCTTCCTCTCCCCCCTTGGAGGACATATGGCCCCTTGAAGTTTTTGTTTGCTTGCAGGGGGAAAAAAAAACCCACCCAGCCACAGTGTGGAGGGTTTTTCCCTTTTATTTTTTATTAAGCATCAAGAGACATAGCAATCTGCTTGCAGATACTGTACGTGCATAATTAATAAAATCTCATTTTTTATTTATAAAGAGACACACGAGGAACTGGAGAATTAGGGTTATCCCCATTATGTGGGAAGAGAGAAGGAAGAAAAAGTGGGAGAGATGCGAAATACTTTTTGAACCTTGGATCTTTCCAGAGAAGTGAACCTCCTAATATGCAATGAATAAAGAGACAAGTACTTCTCATCGGAGTGGTGCTGTGTGGCCAGGAGGCATCAGACAGCGGAAACCTGGTTCAGGAGCTTAAAAAAGGAACGGGACCGAGTCGGTCGGTGCTCCGTGCTCACAGTGCCCAGCAGGCTTGCCGGTTTTGGGGGGTCGGCAGGGAAGAAAAGAGCGTGAGGAGGCACCGTGGAGGGCCCGGCCACGGGGAGAGAGGTTTGGGAGCCTGTCCGGGTCTTCTCAAGGAGGGTGGCTTGGGGCACCGAATACCTGGCAGGTGTGGGAGACGCGGGCAAAGCGACCCTACTGTGCACCGCATAAATAACGGCGTCCCCTTAGACGCCGGCTGAGGGGAGCCCCTGGTTTCTCTGGCTAGTCACAAGGCAGGTCACTGTAACTTGGTGGTGGCGGTGCCTTCTAAATGGCAGCTCTGCCCTTGGAATTTCGCATCCCAGATGCCGGGGCTAGACCGGCAATATCAGTAACCCAACTTATTACATAAGAGCCCCTGATATCAGGGAGGCAGGGGTCAGATCCTCCCAGGCTTCTTGAGTTGAGGGTGGACCTCTGTTTTCTCTCCCTCTCTCTCTCTTTTTTTCTCAAGACATGCTTTAAAATAGAAAACAGGCTTGTGCAGGAACCAACCCCGTGGAAAGGGGGTGGTTTGTAAGGATTTTTTCCCCCACCTCCCTCGAGTGCAACAACTCCTGCAGCGGAACGCTCAGCCCTCCCCGGGAGGTGGGCTCCGGGAGGGGTGCGGGGGCGTTTGGGGGGTGTCGGCTTGGGCAGCAGCCCCCGCAGGGTTACCGGGGCGCGTGCAGGGAAACGTCTCAGCAATTCCAGCGCCCGAGCGCAGCGCGCGGGGGGGTGGGGGCGCGCGGCGCGGGGCACCTTGAAACCGCCGGCGGCCGCGCGCTGATTGGCCGAGCCGCCGCCTCGGCGTTCCAGCCAGGCGCCCCTCCCCCCGCGCCGTCCACCCCGGAAGGAATTTCCTCCTCTGGCGGCCGCTATTGTTGTCCGCCTTCGCTGTTTGGGTCGGATCGCGTAACCATAGTATCCAAACTGTGTCCGCGCGGGGCCCCAGCTTGGGACCCCTGTGCCCCCCAACCCCCAGCCCACCCCCCACTTTTTCTTCTTTTTGCAGCCTACTTATCATGACTTCATCGGACTCCCGGGAGCAGGAGAGGGGGATGGGGCGGGGGGCGGGGAGCGGGGAGCTGGCCCGTTTCTGGCGGCCCTTACTTCGAGATGTTTTCAATTATAATTTTTTAAAAAGTCTGCTTTGTGGGTTTGGGGCTTTTGCATTCTTCCTATACCCCCCTCCCCAGTTCAACCGTTGGATAAAACTTGAATGGGGTTTTCCCACCGTTTCCCCTTTACCGCCCTCACTATAGCCCCCGAGTTTACCGCTCACAGCCCAGAGTGGGGGCGGGATTCGCAGCAGGAGTCGCCCCCAAAACGCAGCCCGTCAGGTCCTGGCTGTCTGGACCCCTGGGCTTGAGCTAGGGAAATCAAGGCTGGCGGCGGGGTCGGGAACATGCAGCCCCGGGGCGCTTCCTGGCGGGATTTGGGGATCCCTGGAGATGGATCCAGGGGAGGTGGTGCTGGAAGGATGCCTGTCAGACGTTGGGAAAGGGTGGCAAATGGATAAAGGGGTGTCGGCGAAGCAGCTGACAGGTTCTTGGAGGAACGAGCCCCTTTGCCCCTCCAGTTTCTCCCACAGCACAGACCTTCTACTCCGCGCGAGCTGCCTGCGCCGAATGCCTGCCCCCATCTCTGCAAAAAAACAAAAACAAAAACCCGTCCCTGCGAAGTGCATTCGACTGAGAGGTGGGGAGCCTGCAGCGAGTCCGCACCGAGCGGGCGGCGCGGGAGCCCCGGGGCTGGGGCCGACGGCGGGGGGCGGTGTGTGCCGGAGGGGGGGGTGTCCAACATTCCCAGAACTCTAGTATTCTCCCGGCGCTCCGAGGGGCGGGGGCAACGGCGGTGGCCGCCCAAGTTCGGGGCAACACTGCCCCCTAGGGGCCGCCGCCAGAGACGAGGTCTTGAGGGGTCTTGAGGTATGGGTCTAATTCTGGGACAAGGTCCTCTGCCGGAAGCATTTCAAAGAATGGCTCAGGCAGGGCGTATCTGGGCAGGGGCTACAGTAGTGATCCTTGACAGGCCAGAGAAGGACCTCCAAGTGCCAGTTTCTGGGTGTCAGGGAATATAGGGTAGTAGTAGGTTTGTATTTTTGCTCTAGGATTTTAAACTTTGGTATTCAGTTGGGTGCATCTTACAGCCTTTCGGTGATGGCCTGGACCTTTATTTATTTATTTTTTTAACAGAGAGGGACAGTGAGAGAGAGAGAGAGATGAGAGAAGGAATCAATTTTATTTAGTTTTTGGTGTGGTCTTTGTTGTGCACGTGGTGCTGAGGTGCCAACCCGCTTTCTGGCACATGCCAGTCAAACGCTGTAACCACTGAACCACAGAACCACAGCTTCAGCCCTGTACTGGACTTTTATGATCACTGAATCAAGTCCTTTCATTCCCAGTTAGGGAAACTGGCCCTCCGAGAGGGGAACGAAGGTGCTGGCTTCGGGATGTGGGGTTTGAACCCAGACCTCATGTTTTCAGCTGGTCCTGTGACTTTTTGTGTTCACAGAGTCCTCTTTCATCCCTGATGATGGTTCCTTGTTAGAGGGGCATTAGACACATTTTACAAATTGCAAATCAGAGAGGTCTCCACTTGCTCTTCCAGATGATTGAGAACTCAGGTACCCTAGCTGTTAGTCCAGCCCTCTATACTGTGGGAGCTTTGGGAGACTCAAACCTAGGCTCAGCAAGTAGGTTGGCCCTCTATGCTGTAGACTCCCCAGTGTCCCACACCCATCCCTGCCAGACCAGGGGGAGGTGGCTGCTCCAGGCTGTGAATTAGGGAGGGAGGACACCTAGCACAAGGGCGTGAGTTTGCCAAAACCTGGGTTCTAGGAATCTAGCCCGCTGCCATATCTGGGCCTCAGTGTCCCTGTCTCTAAAATGGGGGATGGCAGGAGGATCAGCAAGGCATCCAGTCTGTCTCTC
The DNA here is from genome assembly GCA_004027875.1 of Aplodontia rufa. Taxonomy (NCBI): domain Eukaryota; kingdom Metazoa; phylum Chordata; class Mammalia; order Rodentia; family Aplodontiidae; genus Aplodontia; species Aplodontia rufa. The sequence continues at coordinate 5,028 of PVKS010022399.1, read as the reverse complement.
TGGTTGATGGCAAAGTCGTCCTCCTGAGTCAGCCACGCCTCCTCTTCTCTCCTGGTCCTCGGGGCTGGCTTTCTCTGCCCTCCCTTCATCCTGCCCTGCAGGGCTCCTGCGGCTGCCCCTCCCTCCCTGCCTGGCAAGCATAGAGCTAGCTGCGGGAGGGGGTGTTGGGCCAGGAGCCAGCAGAGTGTGGAGAGTCAACCCCTGGGGAAAACGGAGAATGGGGGCTGCTGGCTGCTGTGGAGACGCTGCATTGGCGAGGGCAGGGTCCCAGAAGGTTACTTGTGTCCAAGGTAACTGGTGTCCGAGCTGGCTGCTAGCTTCCTCCCTCTCTCCCTGGAGACAGGGGAGCTGCCCCAGTCATCTTGACTTCTTTCTCCCTTACCAGGAGCAGAGCAGTCAGGCATTAAGTCTGGGCCTTTCTCCCCTTAAGCATCTTCCCTGGCTCCCTTCTCTCCATCCTCTTAACTGCTGCCCAAATCCTCATGCTGTGGCCTCTGGTCTCCTGAGGGCTCTAAAATTGCCGATCTGAGCTTTCTTGCACAGGCTGCGACCTGCTTTGCACCCTGCCAGGCCTTCCATTGCCCTCGGGATCAGTCCCTGTTCCCTTGGTGAGATCCACTCTGCTGGCTCCTGCCCACCTCTCTAGCCTCATCTTGGATCCCTTCTCTGAAACACTTTTTGTCCTAGTGACACTGTATGTGACTCTACCATGCCACCTGGCTCCCACATTGCTCAGCCAGGACCTGCCAGTCCTTGGGGATACTCAGGTGAACAGTTAGAGCCTCTCCCTGCAGAGTCGCAAGTGTTGGGAGGGACAGCTAGCACAGTTGCAGAATGACTGTTGGCCTCAGACTCTGCTGGGGAATCAGGGAGGGCTCCCTGAGGTGGTGCTTGGGCCTGAGTCCCATGATGGGTGGGGTTGGTCTGACACAGAGGTAAAAGGGGAGGTCAGCCCGGGAGAGGGATTATCCAGGGCAAGCACAAGCGGTGAGAGGTTCAAACAAGGAAATGCTAAAACCGCAGCTGAGGTGTAAGGGGTGGCAGGAAGTGTAGAGACTCAGATCCAGGTGGTCCTTGTGTGTTGGCTCACGGAGCTGGGACTTGCACATGTAGGCCCTGGGAAGCGAAGTGCTGGCTGGGCTGTATATTGGGAATATCCTCCCACAGATCTTGGAAAGGCAGAAATGCTTTTTTTTTTTAAGAGGGGCAGAGAGAGAGAGAATCAATTTTGTTTAGTTTTTCACGTGACTTTCCTTTGCTCCTGCACTTTGTTGTGTAGTGGTGCTTGGGTTTGAACCTGTATCCTCTTGCATGCCAGGCAAGCACCATAACCACTGAGCCACCGCTCCAGCCCCAGAAATACCTATTTTTATCTGCCTAGTCTACCTTAGTCCTGCTTCAGTTCCATGAAGGACACGAAGGGCACTCAAGAAGAATCAGGTGTGGCTCTTGCCTTGGAGCTTGCAAACTGCAGTTGGTAAAGAATAAACTGGGTCAAAAGAGAATGAGGAAAGCACAGAAGGAACTTTCTGGAACACATGCCTGGTGAGTCTGTTTCTATTTCACACCTGCTTATTGGGTCTTAGGATCCTCAGAGGTCAGCGCCCCATCTTTGTGTGGCACTCATGCTCTTGTTTACTGCCCTCATGGTCAACTCCTAGCCACACACCCTCCTCAATCCCTTTGCTTCTGCTGATCCAGTTATTTGTAGTTCCCCAAACATACCACATTCCCTACACCCATCCATCTGTGGCCTCCTCCTGTTTTCTGTGGCTGGGCTTCTGCTTCTCAGCATCTGTATCTCTTGCCCTTTCTTCATTTAGCTGTTGGTTTTTCAAGATGCCACTACTTCCAGAAAGCCCTCTTTGATTCCCAAAGCTGGGTTTGCTTCCTCTTCTGAACTTTTATGTTCCCTTGGGCTCTTTTTGATCACAGCATCCATTCCAACATAGATACAATCATCCGTAGAAGACTGGCAGCTCCATCTCTGCTCATCCCTAGGCAGCTCATTAATAACTGGCACAGAGTAGATGCTCAGTTAAGTTCTTTGTTGAATGTTGTGGACAAGCTGCTTATGACTAATAAAAGTAACACATTTATTAACTGCTTGCTGTGATCCAGGCACTGTGCTTGCCCCTTGTTAGTCTTCTTGTAAGTAACACTAGAAGGTTGATACCATCCCAATTTGTAGTGGTGAAACTATGACTCTGGGAAAATGACTGTCAAAATGATAAAATTGTTTGTCCAAACCTCATTGGATGCCTTGAAGTTAACATCTGTGCATGTAAATTATACCTCAAATTTTTCTTTTCCATTTATTTATTTTTATTTATTTCAAGTATTGAACCCAGGGGCACTTAACCACATCTCCAGACCTTCTTATATATATTTTTGAGACAGAGTCTTGCTCATCTTCCTGACTGCTCATCCTGTGTTCTACTTGCCCATTCTCCTGGCCATGGAGTCTATTCCCTCCAGCTGTTATCTTTCTTTAACGCATCCTTGGCAAAGCACCCTTATACGTGTCTGCTATGGGCTAGTGTGGGAAGTGTCCTGGGAAGTTCAGCCCTGCCATTGCTACCTTGTGAAACACACACTGACAATTATAGTAAATATCATCAAGTTGATTTTTAGAATGACAGAACCATGCCGGCTGGGCATGGTGGTGCACACTTGTAATTTTAGCAGCTTGGGAGGCTGAGGCAGGAGGATCGCAACTTCAAAGCCGGCTACAGCACAGCAACTTAGTGAGGCTCTGAGTAACTTAGCGAGACCCTGTCTCAAAATTTAAAAGGACTGGGGATGTGGCTCAGTGGTTAAGCAACCCTGGGTTCAATCCCTGGTATAAATGAATGAATGAATGAATAATAAATGGATGAATGAATGATGGGATCACCCTTTGTGCCCCCACAGTAATCCAGGAGTATTGCTACCTCCCCATGTGCCTGCCAGCACTTGATATTATCCACTCTTCCATCTTTTGCCGCTGTGATGGGTGTAAAGTGCTAACCCATGGCTTTGTTTCTTGGGTTTTTAGTGAGTGTAAACAGCTCTTTATGCACTTTTTTCTTTTTGGTATCAGGGATTGAGCCCAGGGGTGCTTAACCACTGAGCCACATCCCCAGCCCTTTTCTGTTTTGAGTCAGGGTCTTGCTAAGTTGCTCAGGGCCTTAGTTAGTTACTGAGGCTGGCTTTGAATTTATAATCCTCCTGCCTCAGCCTTGAGAGCTGCTGGGATTATAAGCGTGCACCACTGTGCCTGGGTCTTCATGCGCTTGTGGGCCATGCAGGGGTTCCCCTTCTGCAAGTGCTTGTTGTGTCTCTGGTAGGTGTCCTGGTCTCTTTTCCTGTTGGGTGCTTCACAAACAATGGCCATCAAGGACAGCCGGTGGCAACCTCAACCTGAGGCAACTTCAGGTATGGGGTCATCAGTTTGACTGAAGTCTGGCAAATGATCCCCTTGATCCCTGGTATCACTACTATTTGAGTCACTGCATTTTAAAAATTAAATTAAAATTTTAATCTTTCTTTTTTTACCAGGGATTGAACCAAGGGGTGCCCAACCTCTGAGCTACATTCCCAGTCCCTTTTATTTTTTAAGACAAGTCTTGCCAAGTTGCTGAGGCTGGCTTTGAACCTGTGATCTTTCTGCATTAGTCTCCTGAGTTGCTTGGATTACAGTCACGTGCCACCATGCATGGCTCATGAATCACTCTTTTACTATAGCTTTCCTGAGTGCTTACCCTGTATTGGGTCCAACAACCTGAATGACTCAGGATACTCCTGTTTCCAAGAACTCACCAGGTGGCCAGAGATACAGGTTAGACAGACTAGTTATTCCACAGATTAAATGAGGCGATACAAAGTATCTCCCACTGGATGGTCCTGGCTTGTGTTACAGAGGAAACCATCCAATGCTGCACCAAAAAAATCCACACCAATCTTCTAAGGAAGGCAGTTTCCAACTGGAAAGCCACACTGTGTGCGGGGCACGATGAAGGGGCTGAATTTCAACCCAGTAGAGCTAAACCACTGACAAAAGTTAGGGTTGTGGTTGGAGTTGGAGGGCAAGAGGGGGAAGAGTGAGGGGAAAAAGATAGGGCAAGGTGCACATGAAGAGGCTGTATCAGTCAGCCGCGTGCCGCTGTGACCAAACTACCTGAACAGAACAAATTAGAGGAAGGAAAGTTTGATTCTGTCTCGTGGTATCAGAAAGTTAGGCTATGATCAGGCACCTGCATTGTGCTGGACCCAACATGAGGCAAAACATCTTGGCAAAAGAGTGGAGTGGAGGAATGATGCTCAGCTCAGAGTGCCTGTGAGCAGAGACAGCAAGGCGCAGGGCAGAATGTAAACCCCAAGGTATGCCCTCCAGCTTCTCCCCACTGCTCCGAGTTACCAACCCATACAGTAGTTCTTTAAAATTATTAATCCCTCAAAAGGATTAATCCACTGGTTAAATTACAGCTTTCATGATCTTATAATCATTTCACCTCTGAAAATTCCTGCATGCCTGGGCTTTTGGGGGACACCTTATATCAAACCATAACATTTTGCATCTGGTTCCCAAAAGTTCATGTCCATCTCAATGCAAAGCACACAGTCCACCTCCAAGAGGCCCCATAGTCTTTTTTTTTTTTTTTTTTTTTTTTTTAGGAGAGAGGAATAGCGAGAGAGAAAGAATCAATTTTATTTAGTTTTTCATGTGGCTTTCATTGCTCCAACACTTCATTGTGTACATGGTGCTAGGGTTTGAACTCACATCCTCACGCATGCCAGGCAAGCATCGTAACCGCTGAGCCACTGCTCCCCCCCCGTAGTCTTAACAGTTCCAGCACTGCACAAAAGTCTAAGCCCAAAAAGTCTCTCCTGAGCCTCAAGGCAAACTCTTGGTTGTGAGCCCTTGTAAAAATCAAAAGCCAAGTTACATACGTCCAGTAAACAGTGGCACAAAGTAAACATTTCCATTCCAAAAGGGAGAAATAGAGGCATAGAAAGAGTGATTGGGGTGGGGGGAGACTGAAACCC
>PVKS010022398.1:0-33778 GCA_004027875.1 Aplodontia rufa | reverse complement strand
CCACTTGCTTAGTCCCTCGGGAGGACTCTTCCGTTTACCTCGAGGTCACCCTGGCTCTTAGGCCAGTCCTTCCCTAGCTCTAGGCTAGTCCTTCTAGTCCCTCAGGAGGACTCTTCCGTTTAGTCCCTCAGGAGGACTCTTCCGTTTATACTTATAGTCCCTACTCCTGTTCAAACAGGGTCTGCTAATTAAATTTCAATTTGCCATTAATACTTAAAATTGGTTTTCACTGTCCCCGTACGGGCCACCAGCTTGCCGCGTTCGACCAGCGAAGCGGCAATAACGACACGTACACGCTTGTTGCTTGCTAAGATCTCTCGTGTGCTCTCTCTTTATTCAGGAAGTTGCACCATTTATATAGGGCAGGTAACCTAATCAGTAGGTTGTTGCTATGAGGAAGAAAACTCTGCTGCGGCTCCTATTGGTTGTCTCTAGGTGGTCAGATATTGCAAGCATACGAACCAGGAACAGCACGAGGTCAGCTGACTTGGCTTGGCCAGCTGCCAGCCGCCATCTTAAAGCTGCCTGCGTGGCGTGGGCCCCCGGGTGCCGCCCGCCACAGCAGGCTCTGGGGGTGGAGTGTTCTGAGGATCTGTCCCCAAGGTCAAAATGCCACCAACCCTGCCACTCTTAAGCTCAGCAATTCTTTCCTGAGCAAACCCTTCTCCGATTGTGGGAAAACTTTAGTTAACTTCGGCAGCTTTGGAAGCAGTTGATTTTAATTTTGCCAGAGTGTTTCGTGCTGTTATAGAAAGGCAGGTGTATAGAGGTCATCAGGTGTATAGAGGTCATCAGGTGTATAGAGGTCATCAGGTGTACAGAGGTCACCAGGTGTATACAGTTCATCAGGTATATAGAGGTCACTAGGTGTACAGAGGTCATCAGTTGGCCAGTACTGCTGAATTCTTAAGGTTAACCCCTGACTTCCTGCTGCCACTTGCCTTCCTGAGGGACAGGGCACCTCATCCTCAGAAGGGTTTCCAGCACACTCAGCACGGGGAGCTGGGAGACACCAGCAGAGGCCTGGATGAGAGGCAGTCCTGTTCTTCCAAATGCTGAAGACACTTCCAACGTGCGGTGGCCTCCCTGGTGTGACATGCTCACCCTGCACAAGCAACTGTCCTTCACTTCAGCTCTTGACTCCTAAATGATCTGGGGCTGGGGACATGGCTGAGTGGTAGAGCTCTTGTCTAGCTTGCCTGAGGCCCTAGCTTCCATCCCCCAGGACCATGGAAAATATAAAAATCCTGGTGTTGATACACGCTCTTATTGCACAAAAAGTGCTTTGCAATTTCATGTGGTGCAAGTCTTTCAGGAAGAGATGCTTTCAGAGCTTATTTTCTGAAAGAAGAAACCTACCTATTCCTCTGTTGTTCGCAAAGTGCTTTCACTCTGACTTTTGTGTGACGAATATTTGATTTCCTTTTCGCCAGTCACCTTGTGGCTTCACAGCTTCTGATGGCCTTGCTGTCCACCTCGTTTCTGGCCCTAGATGTGATGCTTCCCTTTCCGCAGCTGCCTCTCACACTCCCTCCTCGTCCTCCCTTTCAGTGCGTTGACATGAGGTGTGTGGTGGAGTTGGTTCCTGCACGTTGGCTTCTCTGACGTCCCTGCACCCACGGGCCATTGTCATTTTAAATCATTGTAAATTACCAGTGGACATCTTCAGACACGTCTCCTGCGTCTTGCTTCCCTGACTAGGACTTCGTGGTGAGTGTTCACACTACCTGAGATTGCCTCACAGTTCTCAAGTTCCGTGCAGCTTTGCACTTTTGTCCTCCTGGGCTTTGGTTTTCTGTGGACGGTATGAATTCACTGCTCAGCTATGAGTTTGCAGATTTCCCGGCTGCTGGCAGCCCTCTTGGAGAAGGTTCCCTTCCTCTGTGCCATCTCTGCCGTTTCCAGCATTATTATTGGCCTGGGTTCCTAGTGGTGCTTTGCCATATAGCCCTGTCCATTCTCTAATGTTGACAGTCTTTTCCAGAAGGTTCTTTAAGATATAAGCCAGGTGATTTAGTTCCACTCTCTGCATTACCTCTGGGTTTGCTTTGTCTTATTTAAAAACAATTTTAGTGTGATATCACCGTACAAGAGCGTGTACCATGTTGTAATCCACATGCATGGACACAGCACCTGCAGATGGTGACACAAGTCCTGAAATGTCACCACAGAGCACTCACCTATCTACCCCAGCACCTGCCTATCACCCACCTGCATGTGTGTGAGACAAGATAAACTAACATCTACCCCCCAGCAAATCCCAAGTGTGTAGCGTCAGCTACGGCCACGTCACCGTGCGCTGGACCCTCAGAATGCGTCTTGCACACCTGAAGCTTTGTGTTAAGCATCCCCCCCACCTCCCCCAGCTCTAGCCCTGGAAGCCACTGCGCTCTGTGTTGCAAACTCCACTCTTTCAGATCCCACATGTGTGAGATCACGCAGTGTGGTCTTTCTGCTTCTTGTGTATTTTGCTTGGTGTAACTCAGTTGCAGTCTTCTGTGTGTGCTTTGTGCCTCTCATAATTCTGCGTTGAGCCTCGGGCACGGTGTGTAGCTTGGCATCGCTGCTGCTTATGCCAAGGAGGAGGCGGCCTCTGCATGGTGGCATCAGTGAGTGCGACGGTGGGTGTGGTAGGAGCCACACTGGGGTTTCAGTTCATTCCTAGCAGCCAGAACAGCACCTGGATCTCACGTCCACCCAGGCCAGGTCGAGGTTGCCTGGTGTAGATCAGGGGACCTGGAGCACCTGTCCATGCGCCTACACCATCTGAGCTGTCCCCAGCCCTTCAGGTCTGACTCTGTCCAGGCCCCCGTTCTGTCACAGCCCACCACCGAGACTGCTGCCCGGAGCAAAGTGGGTGGTGCTGGCGTGGGAACTTCACTGCTGCAGCTCGGGTCTCAGAAGCAAGCTGCTCCCGGGCACTCAGCCGTGCTGGCCCTCTCCTTCCTGGGAGCCTCAAAGGAGCCCTTTTCTCCTAGCTGTAGGCTCTTGGGTGCAAACCAGGCTCCTGTGTCCCCAGGCAGCAGCAATATTCTTCTTTGTGCTAGCCCAGCATCCTGGGCCTGAGTGAGTTCTCTGCCCCTCGATGGTCAGCAGGTGGATTTTACCTGTTGTCCATGTGGAATTACGGGAACCAACTTACTCACTCAGAACCCCAAGCTAAGTCTTTCTAAACTGGAGGCAAGTGCTATGTGGTGTTCCCCCTGTGTGTACCTATTTTCACCTAAGAGAAGAGTTGGAGAAACAGGCCGATTTATTCCTGCCTAGTAGGGACAGCTGCTCACCTGCCAGTCTTTGTCTCCAGGAGTGGATCTTGTAGGTCACCTGCGGCCTGGGTCACCTGCTCCTTCTCATAGGTACCCACTAGAGGTCTGTGGAAAGTTCTGGAGAGGAGATGCCCACTCCCCTCATTTGGAGCATTCTGAGATATTCTGAACTGCTGAGTTCGTCTTTTAAGAATGAGTTAATTTTCTCAGTTTTATGGATGTCTTCTTTTCCTGCTGTGCTCTGTCAATGGTGACATTTCCCACTTCTCTTAAGTGGGGCTTGTCACTCTGACATTTAGCTCTCCAGTCTCCATTGAGATCTCATCTTTCAAAAATACTGTGGTTAGTTGATTAATCAGCCTATCATCTTATTGTTTATTTGAGAGCAAGAGGGCTGGAGTGATGGCTCAGTGGTTGGAGCATTCGCCTGGCATGCATGGGGACCCGGGTTCAAACCCCAGCACCACATACACATCTAAGTGTTGGAGGAACAAAGGCCAGATGAAAAAATAAATAAAATTGCTCCTCTCTTTCTCTCTCTCTCTCTTTAAAAAGGAATGAGAGCAAGATTCTTATGCAGCTTACATTTTCTTAGGAGGAAGCTAAATTTCATGATTGTTTGGACACAGCCAATCCTGGCTGTCCTACAGTGCCACCATCAACCACAGAGCTCTCCTAGAACTCAAGTTGGAAGGAAAGGACACTGTAAAGGGAGCTCCTGTTCCTTGGCACTGCCACTGTGGTCAACGAGCGGGCTGGGAGAACAGTGCTTAGCATTCACCAGGGGGGCTTCCTTGCAAGGTGACACTCATAATAGAATGGTTCATGCAGCCTTTGCCACCTGCCCTACTCAGTACCAGGCAGAGTACCAAGCCCAAAGGAAGAGGGAGCCCCACCACCCCTGCAAGGGTGACCTGAAAATCCCCACCCTCCATGGGCCACTGGAGGGCACGTGCCCTTTGTTCACAAATGACAGCAATTGTGTCAACCTTGAACTGCCGGCTTGTGGGGATTTGTTGAAACTGGATGAATGCTGGGCTGGGAGAGGAGGGATCCAAAACTGTGAAATGATGTAGAACGCACACAGTAAGTCCTGCTCTTAAGATGCGAGCTTCCCCAAAGGAGAGAGAAAGCGCAGGAGAGAGCTCCTAACAGTAACTTTCATGAGGCCCTCCCAGGGCTGCACTGGGAGCAGCATGGGCCGAAGGCTGGCATTTACATTTAGCGCAGACTCATTCAGCTCTGTACTGGACATTGTCTTTTCCCAAGTCAGCGAGCTTTCTCAGCAGCCAGGTCGGCTCATCAGGGACGCACCGCTGTGTCACCTGTGGAAGGCTCGACGGATTCGGCAACATAGAATGGCCCTGTCCAATTCCAACCCAAGCCCTTTGCTCCTCTTCCCCGGTTTCCCAGCCTCAGTGAGGCTGGCTGAGGCCTCCTGCTTTGGAAACTCTCCCATGCTCCTGGGCATGTACTTGAAGAACTGCAAGCAGGAGTTTAAGCTTCTTCCAGGGCGCTTGGATGTCACTGCCTGGGAGACTTGCTCTGAACATCTCTTCCTGTGGAGACTTCCCGTAGGAGTTCCAGAAGCTTCACTTACTGGATTTTCCACTTCATTTCCAATTTCTTTCAGGAAAACATTGACCTCTACTGCATCAATGGGTTTCTGAAGGTGCCCGATGAGCATGGTGGTCTTCAACGTTGACTTCTTCTTTGTATTTAGCACCAGCTTTCCACCCTCCACATCAACCCTCTAGGACAGCAGGCACAAAGGTCATCCTAAGTCTCTCACTCCAATCAGAACAGAACTTACAGGAACACAAGGAACAGTAATTGCTGGTGAGGCTATGGGGGAGACACACTCATGCACTGTTGGTTGGACTGTGAATTGGTACAATCACTCTAGAAGCAGTGTACAGAATCCTCAAAAGGCTAGCTTGACCCAGCTATCCCACTCCTCAGCCTTTATCCAAAAGACATAAAATGAGCTTACTACATGGCACACCACATCAATGTTCATAGCAGCACAATTCACAATAGCCAAGTTATGGAAGCAAGGAAGTACCACCAACAGACAAATAGATAAAGAAAATGTGATATGCACATAGTAGAGTATTACTCAGCCAGAAAGAATGAGACTACTGCAGTTCCCAGTCAATGGATGGAACTGGAGACCATCAAGCTAAGTACATAAGTCATGCTCAGAAAGTCAGCGGTCCAGTGGTTCCTGTCCAATGCATGAACTAGATCAAAATAAGTGGGAAGGAGGTGGGAGGAATCCCATGAAATTGGAAGAGGGATTAGTTGCATAGAGGAAGGACACTGAGGAGAAGAGAGAAGGGACGGGAAAAAGGAGGAAGTATGAATGAAACTGACCGAAGTATGCTACACACAGTGACTCCACCTTCACGTACATCCACAAAGCACTACGTTAAAACCAAATAAAGAGAAGGAAGACAAGGTGAGCAGAGGAAGAGAAGGCAGGAGGGGAGGCAAAGGTGACTGAACTGAAGCAAATTCTATTCCATGATTTTATGACCATGCCCAAATTAATCTCACTGTTACGTGTAACTACAATGCTCTAAAAAGAGGAAGGTGTCTATCAGAAACCCGGATCCAGTCCACCTTTAGGAGCTGTGTTCTGCATTAGAGCTCTGGTTTTGTTCGTTGGTTCAGTCACCTCTCTCTTTTCCTTTCCACCTCTCAACTTGCTTGTAAAATTAATCAATTTTCTTAAATAATTTCCATTGCTAGGTTGCTAGGTGTGGAGGGGAGAGGCAGGGGAGGGGAGATGGAGGGAGGCTAGGAAGGGATCTAGGAATACAATCAACAATGTAGCATACTCTACCTCCAAGAACCCAAATAATACTTATGCAATCATTTAGTTCTGGAAAATTCAAAATCTAAGCAGCTATATTGATTGTAGGAGCAAAATATAGAAGAATCAAGAGTCTGCGATACGGGTGATGTGGGGGTAACTCTGGTCTAGGAGCCAATGCATATCATATTGTTGCTTTATACACATTTGTGATTGTGTATAAAATCACAAAATAATTTTAAAAATTTAAAGAACTTTTTCAATTACTTTTAAAATGATAGTAGATTATTTTTGCCAAGCCTGGCATTTTCTTTCAAGACATCTTAGTCCTTCCTCTCTTGTGATTCTTTCTTCTGCCAGACTCTTAAGCTAATTCTTGCTCAGTGTCTTAGAACTGTAAGGCTCTTTCTTCTAAAAGTTGTGTCTGGTCCTGTGAGGGAGCAAAACACAGACCCCATCCCGGAGACTGGGGGCTGCCTTTCCTTTTATTTTTGAGAAGTTGTCCTTCATCTTACCCAACTGGTGGACCTGCTCAGATCATTATCAAGTCACAGCACATTTAGTGTCTCTAAAGTGTTCAAGGGCTACTTTGCTGCTGCTCCAGCTCTAAGCACAAAGGCAGAAACCTAATAGACCTTAACAAGGGGTTTATTTACTTATTTCGCTTTTCCAAGACTGTCCATGATTCTGTGTGTGACAGCGGCATGACACAGTTCGGGTAGACTACAGCGGAGGCAAAATCAGCATGCGGTGAAATATACAGCTCACCCCAGTTCCTCCTTACAGAAGCATAAGCTGCCCATCCCGATCAGGACGAGAAATGCCACTCCGGAGTCCCCTGTCTACTGTCTTCCTCTCAATCCTGTTCAGACACCATGCATACTTTGTCTCTTCAGCCTGGATTCTTTTCTCATTAAAAAAAAAAAATACATTTGACGGGGCTGGAGCGGTGGCTCAGCGGTTACAGTGCTTGCCTGGCATGCACAAGTACACAGGTTCAAACCCCAGCAACACATACACAACCAAGTGTCTGAGCAACGAAAGTCACATGAAAAACTCAATAAAAATTGATTCTCTCTCTCTCTCTCTCTCTCTCTCACACACACACACACACACACACTGTCCTTCTCTCTTTAAAAAAATAAAGCACATTCAGGGTTCCCCTGTGTGGGTGAATCTGTAGAGCATGACTCTTATTGCTAAGGCCCGATTGTTGTAATTGTTCACATTCTTGGCATTTAAATCCTTCCCAGTTGTTATTTTGCTATTATAATCAAAGTTACTGTCCTCATAAAGTTTCCTTGGTGTGCATGTGATATAAATACATATTACATATATATTTACGTATGCATAATTTCCCGTGAACACATACTACTTGATGAATTGCTTAGTTACAGAATAGATGTAAAATAATCTGTTTTAAAATCTGCTGACTAATTTTCAGTTGCATTATAAGAGAGTTTTAGATGATCCACATTTTCACTAACATTTGGTGTTTGTTTGTAAATTTAGTTATTCTGGAACATAAGCAGATACAACTCATTGCAGTTTTGATATGAATTTTATTTTTTTGCGATGCTGAGGTGGAGCCCAGAGCCTCCTGTGTATCAAGCAAGTGTTCTACCTCTGAGCTACACCCAGTCCCAGTGTCTGTTTCCTTGATTACTAATAATGTTTATTATGCTTCTTCACCATTTATACACCTTTCTTTAGGAAGACCTGTTTAAGCCATCTGCCTATTTTTAAAATTAGATCGTCTTTTATTCTTGAGTTGTAGCAAATTATAACATAATCTATATATGCTCTGGTGGATATATTGCAATATTTCCTCCCAATTCATGATTGTCAATTCATTTTGCATTTATATATTTAGTTGGCAGAAGTATTTTTAAACATTTTATAAAGTGTAGTTATTTTACTATTTTATTGTTAGTAATTTTGAGACCTGATTAAGAAGTCTTAATCAAAAGCATTTTTCCTATTTTCCCTTTAAAGCTGCATTCTTTTAATTTTACCTCTTGGGTCTATGATCTCTCTAGAAATAGAATAGTGAGTCATTTCAGTTTTAACCTTAATAATGAAAATTTCAATTCTACCACTTAATAAGTGCTGTATTTCTGAGCAATATTCAAATACACAAAAAGACTGTATACCCTAGAAATACAATCCCACTTAAAATCTGAAACACTGACTTTGAACAGCAATGATATTTTGAAGGCAGGATGCAGAAGATGAGCCTGCCCCGCACTGTGGACCGACAACAGCACTGCTTTCCTGGAGTGGAAGATCATTTCCCTGAGGGACTTTAAGGCCCATGGATTGTTTGCCCCCTGCTTCTCTGTCCCCATCTTGAAAGAAGTAGAGGGGTGATCATCTTGACTAAGCTCACCCAACATAAATATGAAACCTGGGTCATATTTTTCTCCAATTTTTTCCTCTATAAAAATAACAAAATCTGGGGCTGTAGGGGTGGCTCAGCAGTTATGGTGCTTGCCTGGCATGTGTGAGGATGCAGGTTTGAACCCCAGCACCATGTACACAGCAAAGTGTCTGAGTAACAAGAGCCAGATGAAAAGCTAAATAAAATTGTTTCTCTATTTCTCTCTGTGTGTTTCACTGTCTCTCTCTCTCTTTAAAAAATTAAATAAATAAAAAATCAAATCTAAAAACAGAGATTTCCATGACTTATATAAACTTTATAAATCCATAGAGAACATTGATGGTTGCTAGCAATTTGAATATTAATCTGCAGCATTTGTTCTTTACAAAGTCAAACACCAGGTGTTCATTCGCAATGCCATTCTCTTGGAAGCCAGGTCACTCCGTTGAGTAGTGAGAGTAGCAGAGCCTGCCGAGCTCTCTGTGGAGAGAAGGACAGCGTAAAGCTGCTTGTGGGAAAACTGTGTAGACAGCGGAGAGACAATGTGGGTGCGGGAGGGGGCAGTCAACCTGGGACAGCACTTTCAGCCAGGCTTGTGGCCTCGCCAGAGCCTGAGCACATGGCCATCCTCAGACCCCCAGGATGGTTTCTAGCTGTGTGTCCATTAGTGGAGGACACCTGTGTGGTTTGGACAAGGACAGACACGACAGGCAGGGGTGATTGACACTGCACTGCTCAAATTCTAAGTCCCCAAAGAAACTCCCTTTCTGTGCTAAAGGCAAGAGTGGCATTCTCCAAAATGGCAAAGGTGGGGCTGGCAGGTGCATGAAGAACCCACAGGGCCCATGGAGAGTCCCTGAAGAATTCGGGCACCATGCACCCTCCAGTCCCCAAAACCGTCTGCAGTGACCATTTGGCCTCCTAAGTTGCCTGGAGTTTTCCTCCAGGCTCCAGAGCTCTGCAAGTCGGGACCTCCAGCACTTTGTCACTCCTGTTCCCATGCAAGACACCCCTGGGCCCCTGCAGATGTGTGTCATAGATGACATTGCAACGAAAGAGCAGAGAGAGCCAGGCTTCACCCACGGCTGCACCGAGTTTTAAGGTAGCTGGGCTCTTTTCCTTCCTATCACAACATTGGGACATCTGGAAACACTAACCCTAGGCTGCACAAACAATCGGAAGGTAGATTTCAAGAGGTGGGGTTTAACTGGTCCTCTTCAGGATTTTTACTGAAAACTCTGCTCACGTTATTGAAGCAAGAGCATTGGCGTCTCTGGAAGACAAGAAACCCCCATAAATGAACTAAATATCAGTTCACACAGGGCTTACTTCCCCCCTGCAGGCGGCTGGGAAGCGGGGAGCAGAGGCCCAGCTCAGGGTGCAGTGGAGTCCCCTCCTGGGTCCCAGGACCTCGGGTGGAATGTGATGTTCACCGTGGCTCGGAAGTCCAGGGGGCTGAACTTCTGGACTGTTTTACATCTGTCCTTCCCATCCCCACCTCAGTTCAGGTATTACAGAGTGCAGTCCCCATTGTTTGAAAGCAGTTAGTAGAAAATCAGGTGGATCTGATGTGTGCCCTGCAGCCACCAGGGAATCAGCAGATGAAAGCCAGGGACTGCCCATTAATCTGATTGGCCTCCGTTACAAACATAAGGACACAGGGAGGCCTCATTGCTGCCCAGGGAAACGTGTGCTAAATGATGAGCTAAAATGTGCAAACGAGTTTCCTTATGAAGTTCTTCTACCTTTACTTCCCTACCAGCTGGGTTGTCATGGCAGATGGCCACCAATCATGACGCCGCCTTACTGACAGATGCACCCCATGGAGCCTTTTTAGAGCATTGTCCTCTGCTCTGTTCTGAAGGACCAGCATCCTGGGAGTGCTCTGAGCTGCTAGGCCAAGCACACCCAGCACGAGAAGCGGTCCACCTTCATCAGAGCCCTCGCCATGGAGGACACCCAGCAAAGGTTCCTGCAGCAGGTGACCAAACCCCGACTGCAGTGTGGGCAGAGGAAGTGGAGTGCATGAGTCTCACTCCCTGATGCTACTCTGACCACTCAGTGTACAGCCATAGCCTCATTGTGTCCAGGACATGAGTGAAATCACAGGCCTGGTTGCCATTGTGCTTCTGTTAACACACTTGTGAACATATCCCCGGTAAACACACCTATGAACATATCCCTGTGAAGGTATCCCTGGTAAACACACCTCTGAACTTATCGCAGGTGAACACACGTGTGAACTCATCCCAGGCGAACACACCTGTGAACACATCCCAGGCGAACACACCTGTGAACGTATCCCAGGCGAACACACCTGTGAACGTATCCCAGGCGAACACACCTGTGAACGCAACCCAGGCGAACATACCTGTGAACATATCCCAGGTGAACATACATGTAAACGTATCCCAGGTGAATATACCTGCACCTGTGAACGTATCCCAGGTGAACATACATGTAAACGTATCCCAGGTGAACACACCTGTGAACGCATCCCTGGTGAATATACCTGCACCTGTGAATGTATCCCAGGTGAACATAGCTGTGAACATAGTGAGTTCTAGGTTATCTCACCAGGGACCCTTTGAAGAGCTGTGGCAGAGACAAAAGACCCAATTAAAAAAGTCATAATAAGTAAAAAGAAGAGTGCAGTGGGATTTCCTTTGGTCACCTTAGGATAACTTTCTCCCAGGTGTGGCCAACTGGAAACTCTCCATCCTGCAAATGCTGCTTCCTCCAGACAAACCACAGGAATTCTCCAGCTTCACCAACCTTACTCTTGAGCTCCATTCCAATGATGAAGTACCAACTGGACACCTGTGTGTGAGCGCCAGGTCCCTCTAACCACCGCGACTCATACGCAGCTCACGACTCCCCAGCTCTCTGGATGGGAAGTGGATAAAGAACCTCTTGAGCATCAATATGGAGAGACCTGAGAGAACACAAGGTTTGTCTGGTGGGTTCATGACTACTCTGTGTCCTTTCAACTCTGATTCATAGATACGCAGTGGCTCCAAGTGAGAAAGGATAGAGGAAGGAGGAAACCATGACTCTAAACCCAAGGAACTCATGAGCAGCCCACCTCTACTCCCCACATGAGACCTGAAGGGCCCGAGTCTTAGAGGACCGTGAGTCTATTAAATATTGCCCACATGCATGCCAGCTTACACAGTGCATTTGATTGCAGCTAAAGAGAGCCCAGGGGGTACAGATATGGGTAACTTCTAAACCTCATTGACTCGATGACATTATCCTAGATAGAGCACTGTGACCCCCGTGCTCCCTGATGACCAGAACTCAGCTCGACAGGCTGCCGCCACCTGCATACTTGTCATGGTCACTGTGCACAAAGTTTTGCTGTTTTAAAGAAGTTCCCAAGGGGGTCAGAGTGGTGGCTCAGCAGTTACAGTGCTTGCCTGGCATGCGCAAGTACAGGAGCTCAAATCCCAGCACCACGTACGCAACGAAGCCTCGGAGCAAAGAAGGCCACATGAAAAACTAAGTAAAAGTTGATTTTCTCTCTCTGTCTCACTGTCCCCATTTCTTAAAAAAAAAATAAAGAAGCACCCAAGACCCCAAAGCCACTTCTCATTCTCAGACACTTACTTTTAGGCCCCTCAACGGTGCACTCTCTGCTCCTAAATAAGCCTCTGCTGAGCCCCTTTCAGACACATCCTGACTTACTTCCTGTGAGGTATGTCAAGAGCCTCTCTCCCTGCATACCTCTTTGGACTCTAGCTAGTGACAAAAGGTGCTCCCAATGAGGCCACCGTCTAATGTCTGTTTCCAGCCTTTTCAATTTGTTTCATTGACAAGCTGTCTTATTTCCTGTTTCGGAAAATCTTGCTGTGTTTAAAACTGGTTCATACTACCCTTTTTAAATAAACATCAGTTTATTTAGAAAAAAGTAATCGGAGAATGAATTTTTTTTTCTTCCTCCCTCTTTTTCCAGCTGCTGAGTTCTTGACAACTGCATCTTGAGGGGTAAAGGAGCCATTTATTTTCATGACTGTATTGAGTGTGTCCGTTGCTTTTCTACCTGGGGACACATTCTGTGATGTTTACACTTGGCTGGCTGCACCGAAGGTAATGCTTTTCCGGCCACTGAGTAGATGGATTTCCATACTGCTAGGCTGAAACTAAATCTCAAGCATGTTTTCTCTATTTTTCTTGAGTAAAATGGCAGTTTAGTCTGTAGCTATTTTTAGGTGATCTTCTCTCCATGACTGTCCACTCTAGCTTTGTATTGGAGTTTCTTCAGTGAAACGTTCTCCACAAAACGCTTATATAATTATAGGTGTTTTAACTGTGCATTTTCCCCTTAAGCATGGGGTCTGTGCTTCCCCGTGGATTTTCAGCTACTAGATATTTGTGGTTCATAGACATCTCTCAGTATTTGCAGAATTCACACAGATCATTGACCCTTGCTTATAGAATGTTAATATTTTTAATGAAACCATTATATGATGCTGATTAAAGATATGTAGGTGAAAAACCAAGGGTAAGGGTAAATGAACATTCGTTTAGTTTCTATCCATAAACAGTAGCGTACACAAGTTGAGGGGACTGGAGATTCAGCCTGGATCGCAGCACTCAAAGTGTCACATCGACCCAGTGAGTCCAACTCCTGTGTCATTCATCAAGTATCAATGAAAAGTGAGAAAAAAAATTCCCATTAGTTTCACAAAGCCTTCCAGGTGTCAGAAGCAAAATGATAAAACAACTCTCCTCCAAAATGAAATAAAGCCAAACAACAAACATATGTTGGCCTAAATATTCTTGGGAACAGCGGGCAGAGCTCATCACTGGTAAACGTGGCTGTGCTCGCCGATCTTTCACATTAGCCATCCCAGGCCAAGAGTAAGAACTGTCTACCATGCCTCGCTAGTGTCAAAGTATAGGAAAATCTGCCATCCCAGAGCTTCCAGTTCCAAACAGCTGCTTGTCATGAGCTGCTGAGGACATCCTGGGTGGCTGAACTCTGCATCGGCCGTGAGCCAGTACCAGGTAGTATCCAAGTTGTTGACTGGAACTTCAGCAGTTCCTGCAAGCGGCTGTGCCAGATGCTCATCCTGGCTTACAAGCATTCTTCAGGCCACTGCCATGAGCTTAGGAGACTTCAGCAAATAAAGCTTTGTTAAATCACCCTCCATTGCTGAACAAGCCCAGTGCTCCAACTACTGGAAAAACAGAAGGTACTTGGTAATTCAAACTCAACATAGTAGTGGAAATTGTGAATACCCGGCCCCATGTCCTGGCAGACCCACCTGATGATGTCATCGCTGTCAAACAGGATGGAGTTGGTGTAGGGGTCCCCGTCCTCTGGGAGGATGGTAGTCTTCCTCTTTGGGCCGGAAGAGCCTACAGGTTCATTTTTCATCTCTTTTTCATAGACATAGTCAGAAGGTCTGAGCAGGTGACTGTGGAACGGCTCTGGGAGCCCCCGTTTAGCAGGAAGTTCCTCTCCTCAAACTGCAGCCCCCTGTCGATCATGGTCGTGCACTCCTCCCAGGGCAGGGTGATGTCCACCGGGTTCTCCAGAAGCTCCACCTTGTTTCTGAGCCAGACCCAGTCGTGGGAATGGGGGATGTTGCCCTGCTCGCTCACCACGAGCCTTTTGTGTCTGTACTTCCAAGCAAACGCCACACAGTTGATCAAGAAGACCAGGATGGCCAGGCAGAAGACGCAGAGCAGGGCGTACATGCTGATCTCCAAGACCCTCAAGCCCCTGGAGGTCACTGTAAGGTCACTGAGGTTATTGGGTTCCCGAAACTTCCCTTGGGTAGGGATGCTGGTGAAAGGTGTCTGCATCGCCACTCTTGAGCAGCTTCTTGTTCCTCCCTTCCCCAGGCAGTGGCAAGGCTGTGCTTCTCTTGGTCCTGTTCTCTGGGCCCACAGGGCCACCATGCTGCAGCCACCCCTGCACTGCTTGCTCCTGGTTCCCCTCCCGCTCTATGGAGTTGCTGAGGCAAGTCTTTGCATTCCCGGTTCATGCCCTCCATGTTGTTGACGCCTCCCAGGTGCTCCTCCACGCCTGGTGCAAATCTGACCTGACACTTCCTTTACCCAAGGGAAGAACGCTCTTCCTCTAGGTCTTCTGACAAGGCTTGCTGATCCCCATCTCTAACTTGACCAAGGGCCCTTGCCCTTCACCCTCGGCACCACAGCCGGCCACCAGGACTGAAGGTTTGGCTGGACAGACACCACCATTTCATCCAGTGATGAGACAGCGATGGAGAAATCCTTCGGATCGTAAGTGCCTAAGTGTAATCACTAAATTGAACAAAATTCCAAGACAAAACCAAACTCCTCCACAATTGCAAATGCTTACCATATAAATGTTAATTCAAAAACATTCTTTAAGAGTATATAATTAATAAAAGTAAGCCCCAGTGCTCTGTAACCTTAATCCATTCTTGAAATGCATCAGACTGTCATTAACAATAGTCTATAACTCAGTGGTAGGAAGAACAAATAATATAGCATAATAAGTAAATGAAACTACACATTAGTTTATTTCATGTCCTCAACTGGATTTTCCTGTGGTCCTTCTAAAAACGTTTTGAAAAATTAGGCAATACATCCAAATCATTTTCAAGGGCAACTAATCAGCTGTCACTCAAGCTATCACTTGAACTAAAATGTATTAGAAATTCAATGCAGATGCAGCAACACATGCCAGCTGAAGGTACTTGGGGAAAAGAAGCATTATAATCCCATCCTGCCTGAATATCACAATGCCCCTGATATCTTCTTAAGATGATTCGCTGAAACTCTAAAAATGTGTGAAAGTTTTAGAATTGTCCGTAATTACACTGAGTAGACAGCAATTTGGTGCCTACTTACAGTAGCTGAAATGGAATTTCTAAGTGTTAAAAGCTGCCTGCTTTCATAAAAATGGAAAAATATAATCCTTCTGTCATGGTCTACTGGTAGACTGTCAATTGCATAGATGAACTTGCTGCAGGGTAAGTGATACTGGGACCTGTGATAGGCATGGAAAAGCATCTGAGAAGAAATGTCACCCAGGCATTTGTGGACAGCTAGACACGAGCCGGGGAGGAAGAAATGCCCAAGGGAGCCATCTCCGGGGCAGGTGTCTGTGCTGGTCACCTGCTGGAGCGTGGGAATGGAGAGGAACGAGGACAGCTAGCCAGGGTGCACAGGTCTCTGTGAATCTCACCTTTTTAGGAACTTGAAGAATGTCCCAGGAAACCATGCTCTTATCTCTGGTAGGGATTCAAGGACAGAGAAAGCACAACCAGGTACACATCTATTGTTGCTGTGGACCAACTACCTGGAAAATCACTGTCTCTTCAGTTAAAATGGAGCTAGAGAGGCATAGGACATTCTAAGGTGACAATCAGAATTCACGTCTGTGCTCAATCAGGTGCCATCAAGGAAAAGCACCTAAGTCGAAATGATGTGAAGGAAACGAGCGTCTAAATCACAATTGTGCTTTATTTTTATCACAACTACTTGAAACGTTGTAATGAATGTTTATACCAAAAAATTTCTTAATTCACTTTCTAAAAAACATATTTGCTGAAATGACTTTTTAAAGCATTCAATAATTCCTTGATTGTCCCTTTTAATTAAAGAATTCCTAACAAGAACAACTTACAACATTTTTATTTGATTCAAACCGTAATAACGGTATGCTCTTTAAAAGAGATTTGGATTGATTTGGCAGTGATGATTATTTAAAAAATGATGTGGATCTTATTGCTAGATATTCAAAGTAGAGAATCATGACATTATAAGGTTTATCTGCATGCTCAGAGTGTGATACAATCACAGAAAGGCTGTCCAAAGGTGGCTCAGTCATTCCCTCCTGTCTGTCATCTCCCAGCTTGGCTTCCATACTCACTAACAGTGGTGGGCAGGCCCTGAGGACAGTCCCGGGTGCCCCGGGGAAAGCTCAGCAGGAAAGGGGCTTTAATGCCCTAAAGCTATCCATTCATCCAATTGAACTTCCATTTACAGTTTGGTTCTAGAGGACAGACTACTCTAATAGAAGTTAGAAAACAACTCAATTGTAGAAGCAACTCAACAGTGAAAAGTCATAGTTTTATTGAGAATAGCTATTGTTCAATTTCAAAAACATCATCTCATCAATACGAATGGGAAATATTTACTGTAGGTGTATGAGGAAAGAGAAGACAGAAAACGCTGCGATTTCACACTTTCTGAAGAAGTGGTTTTCCCACTTGTAAAATGCTCTTATCCACTGCCCATGTCCAAGCACAGTTAAATAATTCAATTTCAAGCTTAGGAAAGAAAGGTCTTTAGGGTTTCCCTCCTTTAATCAGTTACATATGGGAAGAGGAGGCTCACGTTTCTGGGAAAACACTGCTCTGATTTGTTTCCACTTAGCTTTTTCTATTAAATGAGCTTCCACTAATCGCGTTAGTTTATTTTTTTCTTGGTGTCATCTTGTGAGGTAGAAATGTGCAGATTATTCTTCTCATTTCACTGATAATGACTTACTCAGGGAGTTTAAGGTCCCTGCCTGCCTGTGTTTCCTGTCTACCAAGTGACCTCAGAGAACCTTGAACCCCCAAATGTTTCAGTCCACACCTTCGGCCCACCTGAGCTATTGCTTGGCGTGTTATGAGTTGGGCTCATTCATCAGTCAAACAAGCCTGAATCGGAAATGTGTCTAGACGTCACCATCCACATTTCATGGGCAGCCGAGTGCCTCTGACATCTTATTATCCTGACAGCTGCACTAGAGATACCGTGGCTCCTTCTCAAAAGCAGGATTCTCCTAACTGGAGAGGCTCCGGAAAAACCCAGCACACCAAGCTACTGGGATTTCTTTCCACTCTGCTAGAGATATGCACCTCTACTTGGTATCTAACTGGAACCTTCTTCACGAACAGTGAGGAAAATGCTGGTTGGGGACAAAAGAGGCCTCAGCGGGGAAATTGCTGGTCCTCCAGGCCCTGGAGGCAGACGCTCAACCTTCTCATTCCAAGTCCTGGGGGAGGGCTGAGACAACACAGGCCAACGCTGTTTTCCATCTTGGGTTTGGGAGGCAAAGCCCTGGGAAGAGAGGCACTGTAATCAAACCAGCAGGGAGCACAGTGACCATAAGCCAATGAACTCCCAAACGCCTCTGTTCCCCGACACAGAGGCTTCCCAAGGGGCAGGCAGAGCAGATGCCTGGGGTGGATCTGAGTCAGACGAGCGGCACTCCAGGCCTAGCCCTCCCTTTGTCTCGAGTTTCCTATAAGCCCAACCACCCAGAGCCCGCAGGTCACACCTGTGATTCTGTGACAAAGTCCAAAGTCGTGTCTGAGATCACTGTGAGGTGAAGACAGCTCACACATGCAACACATCCCTTAGAACATTCAAGGGCCGAGGGGAAATGTGAAAGATCTCCGCTGCCCGTGTGCTCGCTGGGACCTTTGAAGGCTCCTGACAGAACATCTGAGGAGTGCTGTCTTCTGGGTGGGTGGCTCACTTTGGGAACTCAGTTATGTGCGGCATGCTCTCTCCCTTGGCGGATCTGGCCATCCTTGGCAGGAGGAAGGCAGCACTAGGTCTGCAGGTTTCTGTCCCACCTCATATCTAGGACCCCGACTGGAAGGTAGGCTCTGCAGTCTCACCTGTGGAGAGGATGCTCTGTCCGGGACTTCCCAGTTGGGACCCTCAGAAGCTATCCCAGGACACCCTGGCTGAGTGACTTCAGGAGCGGGTCTCCCAGATCTGGTGATATGTTTTCTTCCCCTTGCTCACTCCATCATCTTTCACTACTGCTTTTATATTTTTGCTAAAATAAATGTTAATGTACAAAGAAAGCATCTTTATTGTCTTTACTGCCAAACCCAGCAGCTGCGAGCACACATAAGGGTTCCTGTCTCAAACCTCAGAGCTGGCGCCTCTCGACTGTGCTGCACCGTGAGTTGGCTCCATCCTCGTTGTTATTTTCTATATATCTGCATGGTCCCCATCTTGACTGAGCTCATCAAAGCCTGGCTCTGTTCTCTTCCACCCTTACCATTATTATGGTTCTTTTCAATCTGACAACCACCTGATGAAGATGGGTAGGGTAGCATCAGCCCCAAGACAGGCGTTCTCAGGTTCCAAAATGGAAGCTAATGACTTCAGTTGACATGAAGCCTCTCATTCCCTCGCTTGTTCCCAAAACAGGATGGACACACATGCCTTCATTTGCGCTCTGTTCTGCCTTGAACACGAGATCTTCAGCCCCCAGCCACCCTGTCTCTCACCAAGCCCACTCGCTGAGGAATCATTCAATTTCTTCAGCCAACAACCATTTCTGAAGTCAAGTGGGAGGGGTGGGCAATAACCACTTATCTCGTCACAGTGTTTAGAGAAGTTTTATTTTTATTTTCTTCTCCCCCTCCAGTGGATTTGCAATGTGTTCTTAATAGTCTTTCTGAAACAATAGTTATGGAAATACCATTATAAAAAGTGAATTGCTGGTGTTGAAAAGAATTTTGTGACAATGTTAGGGAGCAGGAAATTGCATATTCACTTCTAAAATGGCCTTCAAAGCAATGAGCAGACTGCTCTCCAAGCGGCTGTGCTCTGTCACATTTGTATGCCAGCAAAGAGGCCCCATGCACACCAGCCTGCAAGTCTCAGCAGCACCAGAGCCTGCACCTGGGTGGGCTTCTGGCTCCTCTCTAGAAGCAGGGCGAGGTTCTCTGTGGCTGTTGTAGCCTGTTGCTCAGCAGATCTCATTGTCATCTGTCTCCATGTGGATCCTGCAGCTTGTCACCTACCCTGGCTTCTCCTGTCTCACATTCAACACTTGGTTGTGGAGCCTAAGGGGAACTCTCAGGCTCCCCGAGGAATCCCACGCTGGCCTTCAAGGAGACTCAGGGTATCTGCAGGCTCTCCACTGAGAAGGCTTTCTGACCGCCTGCTCTTGTTCTGTCCTCTGACCACAGAACATGAAGGGATGACCACAAACCCATGTAACACGGGGGCATGACCACAGACCTTCCTGCAGCAAGAAGACAGGAAGCTCCTGACTGGCCCCACAGTCACTTCCTCTCTTTGCTTTTGTCATCGCTAGAACTTTTGCATTTAGATGTCGAACATGTTGCCTCGTGGCTGCAAGGTACTTCCTTCCACAGATCCAGGAGACCCAGCAGAGAGATAAAGGAAAAGGATGCTTTTCTCCCAAGGCTTATATTGTCTGAAAAGGAAAAAATGTCCCAGAGCCTCCCAGAGCTGCCCCTGGGTCTCATTTACTAACTAGGGGCCAAGTTTGAATTTGAGGACTAAATCAGGCAGACTTCTTTCCTTGTGAGACAGCAAAACCAGGATGTGGTGGAGTGGATAAGAACACAAAAGCAGGTCCATGTAGAGCTTCTTCAGGTGACGAAACAACACTGGGGACATGCTGAAAGCCCCACATTCCACTTCCACATCCAACATCTTTCTCTCCCTGCCCCCCAGCCAGGTGGTGTTTGCATAGTGAGCCCAATTTTCCAAGAATTTAGGACTGTGTTTGAGTTACAGCCAGCCATATGACCGCCTTCCAGGGTTCAGTTCCACGGAGCTGTCCTTGATCCATCCGTTGATTCTGAAGATCTCTCCAGCAGGGTGTATCAGAAGCACAGGTACCTCCACGTCTCTCTTGTAGGGTTTGTCAGAAGAACAGGTCCCTCCATGTCTCTCCAGTAGGGTGCCTCAGAAGAACATTGCCTCCAATCTCCACTGCCTATGCACAACTCTCTTCTCTACCCCACACGATGAACTCTAGCAGCCTTGATCTCCTTAGACTTCCAGACCCTTACATTTTTTTAATTTTTTTTTATTTTATTTTTGAGCAACCTTACAAGATTTTAACAAAATAATATAAAATGTGTATATATTCTGGATATTGCATTTATCCCCAGGAGTGCCCCCCCAATTATACTCCCTTATCCCTCCCTTCCCCTTCCTACTATAACTCTAAAAAAAGTATTAGATTGTAAAGCATTACATCTTACATTTTTAACCTATACTGGTATGTTATAGTCATCCACAATAGCAGCATTAATTATAATACGTCCGTCACACACATAGCATGATTTGATCTGTTTGGTTCTGGGTACCTCTGCTCCCCCTCTCTTCCTTCCCACAGAAATCTTTACAGTATTCTACTCTACTGGTTTCTATTTTCTTGAGGTTCATTTTCTTTCTTCTTTTTTTCTCCCTACCTTCTACATATGAGCAAAACTAAACAACCCTTGATATTCTGAGTCTGGCTTATTTCACTTAACATCATGTTTTGCAATTCTATTCGTGTACCAACAAATTTCATTCTTCTTTGTGGCTAAGACTCCTCTGCGTGTGTGTGTGGGGGAGTGTGTATTCCATTTTCCTTATCTATCTTTGGGTTGATGGGTACCTACTGTGAATTGTAGTGTTACAAATATGTGTATGATGTATCTATGTACTATGCTGACCTTAATTCTTTTGGACAATTATGGAGGGGTTGGGTAGCTGGAACATATAGTAGTTCCATTCCTAGAATTTTTTATGTTTTTTTTTATTTTTTTAGAGTAACAATAAATTTTATTTAGTTTTTCATGTGGCTTTTGTTGCTCCCATGTTTTGTTATGTACATAGTGCTGGGGTTTGAATCGGCATCCTCACTCATGCCAGGCAAGTGCTGTAACCACAGGGTCACTGCTCCAGCACCCATTCCTAGTATTTTGAGGAACCTCCTTACTGATCTCCATAGGAGTTGTACTAATTTACAGCCCCATCAACCGTGTGTTACTGTTTATTTGCCTCAAATCCTAAAAAGCATGTATTAAAATTTGAATCCTTTATTGCCATTCTAACTAGAATGTACTTTGATTTGCATTTCTCTGATTGCTGAAAGAGTTGAACGTTTGTTTTTTCACATTTTTGTTGGCCACTTATATTTCTTCTTTTGAGAAATATCTGTTTAGTTCATTTGTCCATTTATTTATTGAGCTATTTATTCTTGGTGTTGAGTTTTCTTTAGATATTTATATATTGTGGATAGTAACCCTCTGGCAGCACAAAGTTGGCAAAGATTCCCTCCCCTCTGCCGGCTCTCTTGCTGCTCTCTATTGCTTCCTTCACTGTGCAGTGCTATTTATTTGCATGCCACTGCATTTTTAATTCTTGGTTTTACTTCCTGAGCTTGAGAGGTCTTATTGAGGAACTCTATGCTTGCAACAATTATGCTATAGATTGGACCTTATATTGTAAAGTTTCCGATCTTTACTGATTTGGAGTTGACTTTTATGCAAGTGAGAGATTGGTATCTAGCTTCATTCTTCTAAATATGCATATCCAGTTTTGCCGGTAGTATTTATCAATTAAAATTTTTAAAAGTACAGAATTATCCATACCTGGTCATCAGGAAATTATGCATATCTCTGATTAGAAGTGATAAATTCTACATCACTGTGTTATAAAGAACAAAATTGATCCAAACACTTCAAGTGCTAGGACTGCACAATTACTATGTATGAAATAATTTTGATAAATAGCAGTTGGGATCAAGTTTGATTGTTTCATTTTAATAATGATTATCAAGCATCAGATGACCATCTCTATGGGCTAGATTCTTTATCTTGGGGTTTCTTCCATTGGTGGGCATGTCTGTTTTTATGTCACACCATGTTGGTTTCGTCTCTATGGCTCCATAGTATAAACTGGAGTCAGGTATCGTGGTGCCTCCAGCATTGCTATTATTGATCAGACTGCTTTGGCTGTTCTGAGTCTTTTCTTCTTCCATATGAATTTAGGACTGCTTCTTCCAGTTCTGTGAAGAATGTCATTGGTATCTTAATGGGAATTGCATTAAATCTGTGTACTGTTTTGAGTAACATGGTCATGTTAATGATATTAATTTTGTCCATCCTGTAGCAGGAGAGTCATTTTTGAACTTCCATCTCTAGCTCCTCAACTCTGGAAAATGCCAGGCTCCGCTTAGATTCCCCTATCTATGTTGTGCACAGGGACATGAACTAGGGAACCCCATTAATTTGCTTTAGGGATCAGCACAGGCCACTGCCTATTAACAATGTCTGAAAAACATTGCTTTATGTACTTGGTCCATTTTTAAGTTGTTTCAGTTGAAAAGTCAATTTGGATTCCTGTTATTCCATCTTGGCCAGACGTGGATCACATTTCATGAGCTCTTTCACTTCAAGCATTTTATCCATGACATTTTGAGACTAAAAAACAGCACCAACACTTGTTAGATTAGGACAGGATCCAAGCATCAATTGATAGCCCCCAAAGGGACTAAGGCCTGCTTGCCTGGTTGAAGCTGGACATGTGGGGCCCAGCAGCTTTCTGCATCCCTGGGCTCACATCACACTCTCTGGAGTGAGCTTAGATATTCAAGATTTGCATAGGAAACCAATCACAGGCAGAAGAAGACCTGCAGGACTTGCTTTCAGACTTGTATTGAAGAGAGAGACCAAGTTGCAAAAACTGGTGGAGGCACGGTAATGTTCACTGCAGGCAAGAACCTGGAATTCCAAATTCACACTCTAGTGAATGCTGCTGCAGAGAACCAAGCCATTAACAGCAGGGCCAGTCTCCAGAGGCTCCTGAAGGCAGGCTCAGTGGGAACATACCCGAAGCATCGGAACGAGTAGTGAATGTGTTCCCTTATTTGGCTCTGAATTCATTCCACCATGGGGAGGCTTATTCACAACCAATTGGTATAAAAGTCCTTGTCCCAGGCCACATGGGCAGTAAAATCTCCAACATTCACCAGTGTCGTGGGGAGTCATAATTTTTGCATGCTCTCAACAACTCTAATATGTGAAATCTAGATTTATACCAGCAATAAATCAGCATAACTGTACCCATTGTGTGCAGGTAGAATTTAGCTAACAATAATGAAATGCAGGCATAATTTCCAAGACATTATATACACACTGTGTCCTATGAAGAGCTGGTGGAAATAGATAAGCAGAAGCTAAAAACAAAAGTCTCTGTGGTGACAGACTGGGGACATCAATCAGAGAAGCAGGCCTGATGCTACTTAATTGAGAGTTTCAGGTCATGCAAGTGAGTCTAAAGACCATTCTGTTCCTGGGACTTCTCTGTAAGATTACCTCTGTCAAAAACACAATTCCTCCCTTTTAAGTCCTGAAGATGTCCTTGAGACAATCATCCTGCTTCCTGTGACAAGATTCAGAATTACTCTTTTACCTTATATAACTCCCTTGCCTTAACAATAATTATTAAAATAAAACAATCAATCAAACCTAATACAAATTGATACTTCTCAAAAATAATTCTATACATAGTAATTTTGCAGTCCCAGCATTTTGAGTGTTTGGTTCAATTTCATTCTCTGTAACAGTAATTTAGACTTTTATCATTTCTAATAAGATTGTTCTAATTTCCTGATAGCCAGAAAATTAGGTATGTTGTACCACATGATTTTTTTAAAGAGAGAAGGACAGTGTGAGAGAGAGCAGATCAATTTTTATTAAGTTTTTCACATGTGTACATGGGTGCTGGGGTTTAAACCAGTATACTTGTGCATGTTGGGCAAGCGCTGTAAACACCAAGCCTCACTATGTGATGTTTTGATGTTATGTGCATAATAATTACACAGTCAAGTGAATTCACAGGTCAGATGGTTTTCCTTCCTTCATGTGCTAAGTGTTCTTAAAATCTTCTCTCTCGGCACATTTACCACATGCAATAGAAGGCTATTGATTTCAGTCCTCTTGCTATAAATTAGATACCTGCAGTGCATTTCTAGACCTTTGTTACTATCAGGTATTTTGTGGCTTCACAGCTAATTCATTATTCATTTCTCTTCTTGGCATCCTGAATACAGGACTAAAGCTCTGGTAACATTCTTGCACAAGGAGTCCTCTGTTGTGGCACAGGGACCAGTTTCTGTCCTCTCCCAGTACCCACGGCCAAGACGTCTTCCTTCTCTCTTTGGCTTCTGCCTGTCAGTCATCTGCGCCTCAGCCCAACTTGCTTCTAAGTAATGATTCCTCAGAGATTTGGGTCAATGAACATACCTCCACTCTCACACATACTGAATGACTGCTTCAGGCTACGTTCTCTAGGGGTCCATGTATGTAAAGGGCGGTAAGAGGGAAGACCATTCAGGGCTCAGATGAGATTCAGAATTAGATCAGGTATGACTGGCTTCCACACAGAGCAGAATGCATCTTCTGCTCTTGGTTATGAACAATGTGCCCAGATTTCCACGGCTGCTCTTGGTTATGAGCCATGTTCCCGGGTTTCCACGGCTGCTCTTGGTCATGGACAATGTACTCAGGTTTCCACAGGTGCTCTTGGTCATGAGCAACGTGCTCAGGTTTCCATGGCCCTCCATCCTTGGTCTCCACTTCACATGTTAGAATCACCATTGAGTCTCTCCTGATCGTGTCCTGGCATTCCCAGACCTAGAACATGTCAGGCTAGAAATCCATTTCCTTGGAATTTTAACAATGTCCTGGTGGAGTCTTTCGCAGGTTAAACCTGGTCTATGTCACATTTTTTAATTAATCACTTTGGTCAGGGAGATGGAGTGCTGACTACCCAGGCTGGACCACCACCACCAGGAGAGTTGGAAAGGTTTGCTCCCAAAGAGAATGTGGCTAGGGCGGGTGTGACAATATAAGCCCAGAATGGCAAAAACTTGCTTTACCATGTCCCAATCACTCTGAAAAAGTCCTATCATACAGGAGAAAAGACACAGGGGACAGAGCAAGGACTCATGTCCTTATTACACTGCATTTACTACATCTTAGGCACAGTTCTCTGTGCCACTATGTGTTAGCTCATTCATACTCATGCCCCAGGGGCAGGTGACATTACCATGCTCAGGTGACAGGAGAGGAAACTGATGGATTTCAAGGTGAAATACTGCACCACACAGGTGTACTGGTGGCATATGGTCTGCTG
Organism: Aplodontia rufa; assembly: GCA_004027875.1. NCBI lineage: Eukaryota > Metazoa > Chordata > Mammalia > Rodentia > Aplodontiidae > Aplodontia > Aplodontia rufa. The sequence continues at coordinate 8,409 of PVKS010022398.1, read as the reverse complement.
TGGGTGCCTGTCTGGCAGCAGCTTGCTTTCCTCTCTGGATCTCCATGCTCTGGTCTGGGTACCACTTCCTCTTCCCTTTGCCCCTCCATCCGAGCCACATCTCTGCCTTCCCACTGTTGCTAGGGTCTGGAAGATTCCTCTAGCCTAGCATTTCCATCTCATGTGCAGCCAATGTCCTGGACTGAGTGACTTCAAAATCCTCAGAACAGTGAAGAAGAAGCCCATTTCAGCTCTGCACCTGCTCAGGTGTCTCCCAAATACACCTGCACTGAACTGGCCTCTCCACCCCACTGCCTACACACTGCAGACAAATGCCTTGAATGCTGGCAGTTTCCACCTCCTATTAGATAAAATGAGATCTGTATTACCCCAGGAGGGCCGGTGTTCATGAGGATCAAGAGAGATGATGTGCATCAAATTGTCAGAAAAGCTTCCAGCACATCCTCGGAGGGGGTGACTGAGTGGTGCTTCTGCGCCTTCTTCTCTGCAGCCTGAACACTGATTCTGCAGTGGTCAGTGCTACATCTGCACCCCTTGTTGGAGACAGTTTTGCTAAGATGACAGGCATGGTTCTGGGATGTCCTGCTGATTCAACCCATTCCATGGTAACCTTAGTTCACAATGGCCCAGTGACATAGGATACCTTGGGATGGGGTGAGGGGTGAGGTTGGTGCCAAGCCCCTCCCCATGGTGGAGAATGGCTTCAAGCATGCCCCTGCAGGATGTCGTGTTGTGTGAAACAAGCACATTCATTAGAATTATATCTCAGCTGCTCATCCAGGGCGCTATCTCTAAAGTTACCACCCACTTCTGCACTTGGCTCCCCTCAGATTAAGACTCAGGAACTTGAACCGAAAAGCCTGTTCATTACAAGTGTGGTCATTAGCGTCTGTTTTGCTTACACTAATGGCTTCTCCAGGGAAAGATGTGTGCATTATTAAATGCTGCTTAAGGAAAGAAAAATTGTTTTGCATTGGTTAAAAACTGATAGCTAATAACAGAAAAGTCTACATAAAATGGGTTGGGCTGAAAAGTAATTTAACACTTCCTATAGAAGTCTAGGAATAGCAGGTTCAATTTATCCAGTACATTATGAGCCTATTATATTATAAACTGGGCCATACAAAATGAAGTATGCATACTTATATACATAAACACATGTATGAATATATACACTCACATATCTATATATGTACATCTATATATATATATGTACACAGATATAGATGTACATATACATAGATGCATATATGCACAGGTTTGTGTGTAGGTATGCATGCATATGTATATAGATAGAGGGTGGGGGGCAGGGAAGGGAACCTATAAGGAGAAAGTGCCTGGTCCCCTGGGTCACAGGGCAGCTGTGAGGGGTGGGGCCGCCTTCAGCCCAGCCTGCCCTGAGCCCTTTGCCTTCCTGCCCTCTCTGCTTCCTCCACACTGCCCACCTCTGCAGCGCCTCCCTTCCCCGCCCGGGTCTCTGCTCCGTTCCCGCCTCCACGCTGCCTTACCTGTGCCTCCCTTGCACTTCCAGCCCGCACCTGCCCCGGGGCCTCTGCGTTCTTAGCCTGCAGCGCTTTCTCTTCAGAACATTTCCTCCCTTCCTCCAAGGGCGAGCTCAGCTTCTAGAAACACTTTCCTTCACGACTCCAAGACGACAGCCAAGTGACAAACGCCAGCAGCAGCCCAGATAACAGCACCTTCAGAACAGCAGCCGGGGTGCGAATGGCGAGGAGCTCTCCCGCAAAGGCCAAAGGAAGTCTGCTTGACTTTCATTGGCCCTGCCTGGGTCACATGTCCACGTCTGAGCCAATCACAGCGGAGAAGGAAGTGGTTCTCATTGGCGGTGCCTCAATCACATGACCGTGCCTGAGCCAATCACTGCAGAGGAAGAATTGGCGCAGTGGGTAAGGCTTGCGCTCTTCAGTGCCGGGCAGCAGGTGGAGGAATTAAGGCTTTGAGAGGGGGAGTTCTCGGGTGGGTTCGAGGTGCCAGGAATGGATCGGAGGGAGGAATGGAGCGGAGGGTGGGTGACGTGCACCTGAAGAACACCAGGACTTTCCTTTGGTTAGGCTGGAGGATCTCTTTCCCTCCACGTGTCGGTTCTAGTAGTTTTCCTTAGAATGTATTTCCCAGGGATTTGGAATTTGGCCATGCCATCCACGGATAGATTTCTTTTTTGTTGTTTGATTTTTTTGTTTTGTTTAAAGAGAGAGGGACATTAAGAAAAGAGAGAAAAAGGGAGAAACAATTTTGTTTAGTTTTTCATGAGGCCTTCGTTGCTCTGAGACTTCCCTCTGTATGTGGTGCTGGGTTTGAACTCGGGAACTCGCGCATGCAAGGCAAGCGCCGTAACCGCCGAGCCACCGCTCCAGCCCCCATGGAGAGGTTTCTAAAAAAAAAAACAAAACATTGTTTCTTTGTTTCTTAAAATGGATTAAGTATTTATTGTCTGTTTAAAAATGATTTGAAATGTAAGAAAGTGGTAAATAGTCTGTCAGTAAAGGAGAATACACGGGCATATGGAAAGGACAGCGTGTGACAGTTTGGAGAGAAATTATTCTAATGAGGCGAAAGCGAGGGACCTCAGGCATCTACTTCTAGTAGCTAAGGAGAGGCTGTCACCAGGATAAGATGCTTGCACTGTCACAGTGCTGCTCTGCGTGGTCACCTCCGGGTCTGCTGCAGTACTCTGAGGAGGAGTCTTCCAGAGCATATCTGCAGGGTCTAAATCAAGCAAAATACAGATCAGCAGAATATGCAGGGGGCGGGCATAAATCAATAAGAAGAGAGAAGTCTCTCAGCACACTGGTTTGAGGGAGAGCCAGGACACATGCACTGACCCAACCTGGGTGCTCCAGGGGGAAGTGGAGAGGTACAGGTGTGCTATTGGCAAAGCATGGAGCATGGGACACAGGTTAGCAACAAAGGGGGAGATTTAAAAACAGCAACGTGTGGGGCTGGTGCTGTGGCTCAGTGGATACTGGGCTTACTTGGCATGTGTGAGGACACGGGTTCAAACCCCAGCACCACATACACAGCAAGTGTCAGAGCAATGAAAGCCACGTGAGAAACTAAATTCTCTTTCTCTCTCTCTTTTTCTTCAAAATAAATGAATAAAAATAAAAACAGCAATGAGGATAGATTTCTAAAAGAGTGTCATACCGAGTAAAGAAGGAAATGTAATGCACCGACCGTTTACTCCGTATATGGCAATATTTATTTTGCCAGAAGATGTACAAACCATCGTGTCCATAACAAAATGTGTGATATCATGTTAATGTGCTTTCCTATAAGACATGAGAGCCATCACGGGACATGGGCTTACTGGTAAATCATTTCCAGGTTGAGCCATTGGAAATCATCCAGATCGATTTTTTAATCCACAAAATGATGATTTCATATTGTTCACCATAATCAGGAAGCAAGGAATCCTACACGGAGTAATAACAGTATGATTCCATGAAAGAAATGAAATTAAGTGGACTCCATATGCCTGAGTTTAAAGAAGCAAAAATAAAATACTGACTTTCCTTTTAAACTTTCCTTATGCGATCTCATCCCACCTGTAAACATTGCTGTTGCGTGATCGGAAGAACAGAAGAGCTGCTTGCTATCCCAGAGAGAGCCGCCCCTGTGGAAATGCCAGCTGGGTGATGACTGAGGTGTGTCTCCCAAGCACTTCAGAACTGTCATGGAAAGCAGCAGCTGCTGAGCAGGAGCAACGGTACCTTGGAGAGAGCGTGGTGAGTTTATTCGTTTTCTGTTAGGAGAGAAAGCTTTTCCCAGTGTGCTTCTAGATGTGTGAGGAGCTGCAGGAGGAAGGCATGGAGCTTTCCTGCTGGTTGGCTGGCGAGGGGACGGAACTTCATGTGGACATCTTTAGAGGTCCTGGAACAGAACATCAGTGCTAAGGTCATGCATTGGGTGTACGTATCCTGCGTTTGAGAAGCCATGACCAGAGGCAGCGAGGACAGGATGCTGGCGTGGAGCAGGAGGTGGCCTGATCTTTGTAAGCAGCTAACTCTCAGAGTGTGACTTAGCCAGTTTCCTCCGACTTGGGCCTTAGTTCCTTACAAAGGTGTGGCTTGGACTGAATACAGTCTGAAGTCCATGAAGCACTGAGGCTCTGCATTTCTTTCGGGATGAGGAGGCTCTTCTAGCCTCATTGGATGTAGGAGGTTCAAGGAGAATTTGGAGAACCCTAGCTTGCCTCCTCTCTGGTTCCTGGCTGCTTTTGCACAGGCCAGGATCCCATCTAGTTATAGAGGGAGCAGGGGTCTGTTCCCAACTTCTGCTTCCTCCTCTGTGAAATGGAGTTTTTAACAGTATTTATCTGATGCAGTTTCTTGGTACTGGATCTGAAATTCAGTAAATCAACACAATAATAGCTACTTTACTGCTGGAATATCTTTTAATGGGATCACATAATGTTTTCAATAGCATTTCTTTGGTTACTGGTGAGTTGAAAAGTATGTTGTTTAAATGATCTCTTTTCTGTTTGCATTTTGTCTGATAAATGGTCTCTTTATATCCTGTGCACTTTTTTCCTGTTCGGTTTACACTTTTTCCTGTCCTTTAGAATCTTGTGATATTATCCTTTGTTTTCCTTAGAACCTGTGTAGTAGATTAAAATCCACTACAAGTTATTGACAAATGTTGCCATTAAGAAGCACAGTCTAGTGCCTTACTGTTTGACTGGGCTGGCCTCCTGGTGGCCTCAACCAATAGAATGGGGTGAAAGTGGTATTGAACCACTTTTGTCCCTAGGTGGCAAAGGGGCCTTGTCACTTAGTCTTTTCCCACTTGGAATGTTTCCACCCCAGAAAAGAAAACAAAACAAAAACAAAAAACCACTGGATTTCCCTGGTGAGACTAAGAAGTCTTACAAGAAAGAGGCCTGGCCAGCACCAGTCTCTGTACTGGACTAGTAACCGTGCCTGACCTTAGGGGACACAGGCAGCAGAGCCACAGCCCACGTATCTGACCCAAGACTCAGAGCAAATACAGTGGCTTGTTACAGGCACTGTGTCTTTTGTTGTTGTACAACTAATGATATGTTCTACTACACACACACACACGCACACACGCACGCTCACACAGACACATACAGACACACACACACATGCACACACACGCACGCACATGCAATCTCCGAGTATGTATATATACAGCTCTCATTGCCACTAATTAGAGGGGAGATTATTTCCGGTTTAGTGGGTAAATTTTACCTTCCACTTTGTAGGTCTCCTTGTTTGTTTTTGCAGAAAGCAAGAATAATTTTTCTGCATAAGGAAACAGTCTTAAGGAGGAAAGGACAGTGCTGTGAGGGCTCTGTTGGTTGGAGCAGCATCTTCAGGCTGCAGCTGATGGCACAGTTCTTTCTCCTGGGGTTTTCGTGGTTCATTCATATGTAAAACCCTTGTGTGCCCTTGTCCCTATCGTCCTGTCATGTGGTCGGGCAGAGCCTCCTTCCCTGCACTCTCCATCCATGGTACCGACTCCCTCATTCTCTTTCACTTTCGGCTTCCTGCACGTTTGTTTGCTTTGTTCCACGTGCGACACTTCTGCCTTTGTGAGATCTCACATGCTGTTCGTTTCCCGGCTTCCCTCGTCTTCCCACCATGCTCTACCCTTCTGAGGTCTCCTAAGAGCCGAGCCCTTTTCTGGTTTCCCAAGGCGTTGCACTGAGTGGGTGCTCTGCGAGTCTGTTCAGTGCCTTTTCTGGGTCTCGTCATTCACTCCATTGTCAGACATTTCAAGACATCCCCTGAGCTTCTGTCCTGCACAGGAGACTCTGCCAGCCGGCTGTGTGCACCTGGGTGGTGGAGGCTGGGAGGTGGAGGTCAGGAGGGTTAAACCAGCTGCTCCACTGCAGTGAGTGCAGATTGGTTGTCCCCAGCGCCTGCTGCTCTCCTGGTGGGTACTCCTGTGACTGGCTTCCTCAGCTGTCTCTAGTTTCCTAAGATTCGAGGTGGCCTTGGTGGTTCCTGATCCTCAGATGCTTGGATGGGCCATGCTGCCACCCGGCTGTCCCCCTCTCAGTTGGAGGACTTGACCTGTTGGTGCTGTCCTGAGCTCCCCTCTTCCCTGCTGTGAGGTCCTCTGTGTCCCCAGCTTCTTGGTGCCACTGCTCTGAGTCTCCTGGGGAAACATCACACTGCCCCCCACTGCCGTTGGGCAGCAGTGCCCAGGCGCCTCACGTTCACCGTCTCACACTCTACAGAGCGCTTTCCACTCTGAACAACCACCAAACATACCTACTTTCCCCTTGCTTCCTTCTTCAGTATCCCTTCCTTCCAAAGCCCAGTGCATCTTCCCCTCCCTTTCGAGGGGCCTGGTGTCCCTGTGAACTGCTGTGTGAGAGATGTGATGTTCTGTGTCCTCCAGGGCTATATCTGTCCCTCTAAAGTGCTCCATTCTCTCACAACAGTGTTTGCTATGAGCTTCCAAGGTCTGATGTGAAGGCTGTGGAAAGTGAAGAGCTGATGTGTGGTCATCTGTGTTTCTGTGGAAACCTTCTTGACTTAGTGGACACCAGGGTCTAGTTTGAATAGAGGAGAAAGAGGAAATGCAGGCATGAATGACAGCGATCGCTGTATAACCATACCCAACCCCATGGCCAGTGTGCTGAACTCACAGAAGGTTGTCAGGCAACCAGTGCAGCTTTGAACCTTAGCATTTTCACTGGAGGTGTGTTTGAACAGTTTTGCTATGATGCTAGCATATGCGTTGTTTGTGTAATTCGGCATTCTATCAGCGTGGCTTAACAGTCTAGTGTCTTCCATTTAGGTTAACATCCAGTATTTGCAAATGTAAATAACGCTTCAGTGAAAATCACTGCAAATACATTTTGTAATTTTGCGATAGGTCCTTAAGGTACTGGCTAGGATGGAAGGCAAAAGCAGACATCTCTTGATGAAATTCAGTGGGAAGGATCACAGGAGGAGCATCTGGAAACCTGATGGCAGCAGGCACACTTACCTGCAGGGCTTGGCTTCATCTTGGCCTTGCCTTTGACGCCTGCAGCAAACCCACAAAGGCCTTCTGAACCAACTTCCTTATCACCTGGACGGTGGTCAGCCACAGCCAGTGGAGGACCAGTGGGAGTTGGCGAGGGGGAAGGAAAACACTGGACTATTTTCTTCCTGCCCTGGCAGCATCTTCTAGAAACCATGCTCCTCCAGAGCTTCAGCTTCTGCTGGCAGCCCCACTTTGTGGCTGTGACTCTCGGGGGATCCAGCATGGCCATGTCCTCCCTTTGGTCCCTTGCACTTGTGCCAGCTTCTGGGATCTTCAACAATGCTTTTTCCTTTGCTCAACCCTATACATATTCCCTTCAGTTCTCAAAATGGTTTCATTAAGTTCTATTCTGTAAATCAGTTTTCATGGAATCCTGCTCATGCTGTGTCCACTCCTGATTTAGTAGTTAAGGCGTTTGGACTTCTCTCTGCCAGCAGCAGGCAGCTGAGAAATACCTAGGCGTGCTCACCTCCCCTTGACATCAGCCACCGGACAGCCATGGGGAGGATGGATGGTCGCGGCCCGACCATGTCACATCCACCTGGCCTTGAAGCATCTGGAGGGTGTTGGGGCTGGAAGACCATCCAGAATATCACCAGTCAGTTAACAAATTAGGTGTCCGTCTTTTAATACAAAGACTTTTGTTCAGTTGATGTGTTATTACAGTTACTCGAAGGCATTTCTGCAAACATTCAAGGTGCAATATTGTTAAAAAGTTGTTAAGGGAGTTTAATTCATTGAGATTTATTTAAGTTACAACAAGACCTGACATTCCATATCCTCCCGAATTACATTACTTCCAATGCTACAAATTTTTCACTTGATTGAGCAGCAGTGAATTGACAACTCTTTAGCCCCAGGTGTTAAAGGAGAAATACTTGGAAAACAGACCCTCAGACTGTGTTGGTTTAATTTACAAACCCATAGAACTAGGTGGAGGAAATGAGATTAGGTGTTAATAGGCATTTCAGGGATTTGTCATGAAGCCCTCTCAATGTTCTGGAAAGATTAGGTGGGCCACAGAGGAAATGTTGGACTTTAAAAAACCTCATTCACCTTGCTGTTGATAGTGATTCTCACTTTTGCACTGTTTTCCACACTTGTTACTTGAATTAGGGTTAAAAAGCAGTTTATATTCAAAGCAAGTCAAACCAAGAGTGTGCCTGCATTGAGACTCTGCCTCCTTAGGAATTTCCTGCTGTTGATTGCTTATATTAATTTCCTGTTGTTGCTGTTGTCACAGGAAAGCAGGGAGCCGACACTCCAGACCGTGGGTCTTGTGCTGTGACAAAAGAAAATTTAAAGTCCGACACCAGAAGTCATGCAAGAGAACTTTATTAAAAGTGAAAGAGGCGAGAGTAAATACGAGCAGAGTAGGGCTGCAGCAGA
>PVKS010022397.1:0-33789 GCA_004027875.1 Aplodontia rufa | reverse complement strand
GATGCGTGGCTTCTCCACTCTCAACACTGTTTGTTCTTCCTCAGCAGCTACTTTCACAGAGATTACACATTCATGAGATAAGTTCTGTAGTTAGATCAATCAACACAGGATTGGCATTACAAAGCACCGTTGCATCTTTCATGCCATTTTTATTCCTTTTGATAATCTTAGGAAGAAAGCAGATTAAGAATTACTGGTCTTATTTTATTGGTAGAGGGTCTGCAGTTCAGGGACATAAAATATCCTGCCCTGGCATTTGACCCCAACCCCTAGATACCTGTTCATGCCTGTCCCTTCCATGGTGCAGGGCCACCCTCTCAAAGCTTCTCATGGCTGCATCTTCCCATGCATCTCCTTGTCACCCCTTTTGATCCCTTTGTCTTCCCCACCTCACTGCCTGCCACCACTGTCTGCAATAAGACCTGCTCTTCCTCTCGCAGCTGGGATTGTTTCCCCTCCAGGAGACTTAATTTTAGTCTAAACCTTGACCACATCAGAAGACAGAGGCCCCGGAAGCTGTCTGAGTGGTAGGCAGGGGTTCCCAGAGCTTCTGCGCACCTGGGCAGGCAAGTGGTACAGCCGAGTCTCTGGGAAAGCTGGAGGTAGCCAAGGCACAGGCCTTCACTGGCCACTCCGTGGAACCAGAGGGTTCTGACCCTAATTGGGCAGTCCCGTTGGCAGCAGGAATCTTGGTTGGGACCTTGAAGCGCCCTCTGGTGTGGAGACCGCTGTTGAGATGGTTGCTTTGGGCAACATGTTTTTCATTCGTATCTCCTTTAATTAACAAGTGTGGTTCCTTTTCCTGTCGCCTGGCCTTTGGTGACCCCACCTTTGAGCACCTGCTCTCCTGTGACAACTCTCCATCTCCGCTCTAATGGCCTTCACCCTACCTCTCATCTTCCTCCCCTGGTCAAAGCCATCCTGCTTTGGCTCCATACCCTCCCTGCCTTTGTGCCTGCTCTCCCCAGTTCTGTGTCCTCACTGCAGGCTTTCAGTTCAGAGGAACAAGAGTGGTCCTTCCACTGCTCCAGAAAATCCCTGAATTCTTCCTGGGATTTACTCACCTAGCACAGGGCCCAGCATCTAGTAGGTGCCAAACAAATGCTGTATGATCACATTTGCCAGGAACCAGAGGGAGGGGCACACCTGCCAGCTCTGGCCCTCTAGCCAGGGCCAGTCACCGCTTGCAATGCTCTTTCTTGCCTCGGGCGTGTTTGTGCCAGGTCTTCTGTCCAGACATCCTTCCAGGCTCCCTCCCTCCTCATTTGTCCCCATTTTCTGCTGGGGACAGTGAACTGCTGCCTCTCTGTCATGATGCACCTCAAGCGTCTGTCGTGTTTGGGCAGCTGGGCTGACACCCTGAGATGAAACGAGCTTCTTCTGCTTGGTGCACCCATCTTGCACTGTCATCCCCTGTGTACTTGATCCCCACTGTCCTGGAGTGTGGGTTCACTGCTGCTCATCACAGCCTGGCCTGCAGTGGGAACTTTACAGACCTTTCTGGAATCAGTGAAATCTCTGGCAGGCTCTCTGCTGGGTGCTGGTTGTTTCTGACCTTGAAAATGCTCACCACTGAGAAGATTATCCTAAAACACAATTGACCAGGACATTTCTCTGCTTAAAAGCATACATACTGGCATCATTGAGAGCAGTGTGGTATGAAAAAGTCCCTATAAACTGGAGCTGTCTTTTCTTCTATGTTCCCAGAGCTCCATATGCAGCCTCTGTCACAGGTCTTTTCTGATTTTGACTCTTTCTCCAGCCAATCCCTGAATTATCCCTGGGGTTTTCTTGCCTAGCACAGGGCCTGCAACCTAGTAGGTGCTAATCAAATGTATGATTAAATTTGCAACTAACTGGAAGGAGAGGAGAAAACCCTTTCTCCTCTTCATATCTGTGAGGAAGATGGAGGCCTTTGGGGCTCTTGTAGTTTCATCACATTGTATCTATGCTGTAAGCACAGGGGCTGGGAGTCCACTTGCAGAGCTTTTCCTGAGGGGATTCTGTGGCTCTGCCAAGATGCTTCTGAACTGGGTTGCCAGAGTCCTCCACTGAGGCTGGACATCGGAGGATGCCCTGGGCTGAGCTCAGTGGAGGAGGCGAAGAGATGGGAGGTTCTATCTCAGAGGCAGAGGGTGCAGAGAGAAATGGATCTACCTCTTGGAAATAAGGAAGTCCAGAGAGTGAAAAGCTTTCTCTGGCATTTCACTGCCCCTCCTCTTACTCATGTGAAATGGAGACATATGGGAATCCCCCAACTGGGTTCCATGAATATCTGGGATATGTGATATGTGAAGACCAGAAGGAGAAAGCAGGAACAAAGAAAAAATGCACCAGTTGTGTTGTTAGATTTTTTGAGATCAAAAGCAGCCCTGAGAGGGGTTAAACCCACATGCAGCTTTCCACCGGCTCCAGAGTCAATGGCCTCATGACTTGCCCACTCAGTACCATGGCACTAATGATAACTGCTGCAGAGGATGGTGCTAAGCCTGAAATGTGATCAACAATGTCAAGCACTGATTGTCGTGTAGAAGAGAGGAAATATCCCCCAAATAGAGCTTTCTTCCTAATGCACATTACAGTTCATAAATGAAACAAATGTTAAACCATGGGAAAATGTGAATCCATAGGTGAATGAGCTGGGTAGGCTAAGAGGTCAAAGGCACTTAGCTGATGTAAGCCGCTGAGTGCTAACAGTTGGATCCTCCAGCTGATGCCAAGCTCAGGTTGGCTTTCCACGTGTGATTCAGACCCAGAAAACAATCCATCATGCTTCTCAAAGGGCGCCCAGCAGATGAACTGCTCCAACCACAAAGTTCATGGAGGTTGGGATGGCGGGAGGGCAGGGATAATGACCCAGGGCTTCGGTTGCACCCATGTTGGGGCGCTGGCTTTAAAGCAGGAGGAGGATGCAGAATGCATGGGGCTGTGCCATTTCTGGGTCACTCTTTCCTGCATTTGAACAGCTTGGTCCTGCTCTACAGCTGAACAGGAAACTTTTTTTTTTCCCTAGCCACCTCCTATCTTTTTTTCCTGCACTAAGCAAACTAGAGGAAAAAAAAACTCGAACTCTTTGATGGATACAGAATGGTCTGAATCTAAGTCTGAAATGGAATTGAAATCAGATATTGGGTCTGCGGAGTATAGACTGAGCATTCTTTTTAGCTCATATTGAGAGTATGTTAGAATGAGTCTTTCTGCTATAGAGACCACTAATCAAAGATAAATGACCTTTCCCCAGACCCTCAGGGACCTTATGCAGGAGGAAAGAGGATCTGCTTTTTTAAGTACAGGTACAGACATTCTCCATGCCTAATAAAGCTAATGACTGCCCAAGGCAGCGCATTCCAGGACGGCCTTTGGATATTTAGCAGTACACTAATTAAAACAGCAAGGCATTTTCTCTTCCTTGTTTTTTCTTCATGTGTGAAAGCCAAGTCAAATGTTCCCTTTCTAGGAAGACCTTCCATGATGCTGTGTCCTCACCCTGCACCACCCAGCTGCAGCCTGGTGCACCTGCATTGTGCTCCCACAGTGCTCTCTGATGCTCACTTCACCAGAGACCCCACCACGCTGCTGCTCTGCAATCACCTGTTTCCTGCCATCATCCCAACTTGACTGAGAATCCTCCCATACAGGGTGAGATTTCACCCTCCTTTCACAACTTCAAGGAGAGTGAACTCAGTTCTGAAATTCACCCAGATCTGGGTTCAACTCCTACCTCTGTCTGATGAGCAGCATCAACCTGTGTACCCTATACCAGTTCTATCAATGGGACTGGGAGAGAGAACAGTATTAGGCTTGCAGAATGAGGGTTAGAATTAACTAAGTTTCTTTGTGTATCAGCACCTTGCACTGTGTCTGATTCATAGCAGATCATGATCTTTTGTATTTTTTGGTTAAATGAATAGACAATTTACTCTCATAGTTGCCTGAAGAAATAGGGTACACGCTGCAAACTGAGGGGTTTCTTCCTTGGGACTGGGATAATCTACTTCTCGTTTGCTGAGCTTGCAAGGGAATAAGAACGGTCCTCTGTCAAACGCTACTGAAAACAATTTCCTTTGAGGTTACTCTTAACAACGTTTGAAAGATTAGTTAAAATAGATGCAGCAGTCATAGTTACAAAAAGTAAGTTCCTGAGAACCTGAACATATAGTTTTCATTGCAACTCTGAGATCTGTGGGCTCAGGGCAAATCATTATATTTTTCTGAGACTCAGTTTCCACAGTTATTAAACAGCAGTAGAGATTGTCAATTAGTAATTATATAAGTATGTCTTGAACATTTACTAGTTCAAGAAAATGTGCTAATTCCTGGGGGTGGGTGGTACACATTAATAAATCTAGATTACTCTGAATATTTTCTTCCAAATGTTAGATTCTGTGACCTATAAATTTTCTACATTGACAACACAAAAGAATTATGTAGCTTTTAGGAATTATAGTCAGTAGCTAATTTTACGACAGATACATTGGTTATTTGCCACTAAAGAATGTTTTCCGTCTCTGGGATGAAATTTGACCGTAATATGGAAATTTATACGGAGTTGCTAAGAATGATATTGTTAGTGGCCCTTTTAACTCTGCTCATGCGTGGAATTGAGGGCGTAAGTGGCTCTTTGAGGTGTAGTAAAGCTTGCTACAAGCGTATCTGGTGGCCCTTCATTGTGAAGGTTTCGGGAGTCATTGAGAGTCTGATTAGGAACAGGACTGGAAGCTTCACTGCAGAAGAGTTCATCTGATAACTTATGCATGCGCTTCTAAGTTTGGAGGGGGAGCGCCTGGAGGATATGCTAATAGACTCATGCTGAGAATGAATAAAGAGGGAACTTGCCATTCATTAGCCCTAATAAAACCACACGGAGGCTCACCTTTGTGTTCCCCTTGCTGGCAGGTGTCTCCAGAGAAGGAGGCAGATCTGCTGAGAGGGCCCTGGCTCTTCTTCAGCCAGAGCAGGAACCAGCTCTTCTGTCCATCATGGGCTCACTTGAGCCACATCTGAAGGGCCTCATCTTGACCCACACTCTCTGCAAATATGAAAGTCATTTTCCCCTTTGGTTCAGACTCGGCTGTCAAGAGTTGAGCCCCTACTGTGTGCTCGGCTAGACCTCAGGACCCTGCCTTCTCCTTGCCTTTCTCTGGTCCTGGATTTCTTCACGTGCCAGTAGTGGGTGCTGTCCTTCCACATTTCCCTGGAGGGGTTGGACTTGGGGTTCCCTGAAGCGAACAACAGCTCTTGGGCACAGGTAAATACAGTTTTCTCAGTGAGGCAGCAAAGGCATCTTGCTTTGGCTTCAACTTTCTGAGAAGCTTTTGGAAAATCACCTCCTCTTTCTGGACCCCAGTGTCTATATTGTAAACTAAGAGATATGGAGGAGAATTTATTGAACTGTCATGTCCCAATTTGATGCTCAATGGTTTGAGGTCTGAGTATCGGAGGACTTTCTGGATGGACTCCCAACTAGCCTGAGAGAAAGAGCAACTCTGCCAATTGGATACAAGAAGCATGGACACTGCGGCTCATGTGCCCGTCAGTAGAGACTGTCTCTCTGTCTCGGCAGGAACCAGAAAGGGCGAGAAAGCTGGAGGGAATGGAGCTGCTAAATCTGCTGTCAGACAACAATCTGCAGCTGAGAACCGGAGACAAATTCCTAAGCAAAATCAGCAGAAAATGTTGACATTCAGATCATCTGTCGCTATGACAATTGAGTTTAGAGTCTCCTAATTCAGCACAGTCCTCAGTGGGAGCGGTAACAGCCAGCAGCGGCATGAGCAGCAATCACCCTGCTTTCTGTGCTCCGGGAAGTATTTTTGAGTCCGTCAGCAAACCATCCATCTGCTCTGCCTTCCTCGTTCCTGAAAAGTGCATCTCAAGAAAGCCTGAGGCTCAAGGCCAGAAGCGGGGCCCTGGAAGCTTCCTTGATTCCTTTCCACTTAGAGGATGGTCAGCTTCTTCTAGAAAGCACTCCCTGTTCTTCCTAGGCATAGACATGGAAGAAAGATCCAAAGCCCACATGCGTATGTTCAGCCACAATGAGCAGCTTATCTCCCTCCCAGCAACGCCCTGCTGGGAAGCAGACTTGTCATCTCCCCACGCCTGTCTGAGGCATCCGTGCATACTCAGTCATTTGCTATTTCCATAGGTGCCTGGATTGTCATGGAACGAGTGTAGTCACCTGCTAAGTGCGTGTGTGACTTCCCTTGCCTTTGACATGACCACTGACTCCATCCATTCATGCAAACGCTATTAGATACACTCAGGAGAATGCACACTGAGGGTCCGTGAGCAGTTTGGTAAAGCTTGCTTTCTCCACGAAGCCCACTGGTGATCTCACACCGGTCTGTGGGCTCTGGGCTGAGAATTCTTGGTTCAGTCTTACTCAGAACCTTGTAAATGAGGAAACGGGGCTAGGAGGCAGCCCTCAGGGAGGAGCATCCATGGAACCTGGACTCAGAGGCCTTTATTTGAACCCAGGCTCTGCCTAGCTTAGCTGTGCTCTTGGAATATTGAAGAAAAGTTGTACACAGTAGGTGATGAGTGAATTATTAAAGTATTATAAAGAATGCCTTTTCATGTCTTCCTGAAATAGGGCTTAGGAAAGTCCAGTGCTGAAACAGGCAAGGGAGAGAGCTGTGGCAACTGGGATAAGAAGTTGGGAAAAAGAAGCAGAAGCTGCCTGTAATGGAACAGAAGCCCAACTCTCAGGGTGCACAGCTGTGATCAGAGCCAGCAGCCATGGCCACGTGGGGACGGCCAGGCACAGCCCTGCGCTGCAGGCACCCAGCTGATGCACTAAGCCCTCCCAGGACACCAGACTCTACCTTCAGCTTATTATGGGATAGTCAGAGCAGAGGTGAGGAAGGGAAACTCAAATATCTAACAGGAGCTAGTGGTTTTAGGCAATTACGAACCTGCTGGGGTAGGGATCGTAATACCTGCAACTGACGATGGAAAAGAAGGCCTCGAAGGTCTGTAAGACCAGACAGGGCTGCTGGGGTTGAGGGATACTCTGCTTGCTTGGCGATGCCAACTGAGAGCATCTATTGAACCTGAGCATCTTAAGCCATACACCACTCCCAGCTTCAGCAGGGACAATTTCACAGCAAAGGATCTCAGAGTTCACAGCACAGGACATTTAAGCACCATGGGCCTTTATTGCTTTGTTAATGCAATGCAGATCCTCAAAGTGGCCCTGCTTGCAGTCCCACAGAAATGTTAAGGAAGGCTCTGGGTGGGGAACTGCTTTGCAAGATTTGCGCGGGTCTCCCACGTCCTCTTCTTGTCATTAAGGCTGTGTAGTTAGGCCATGGCCAGGGCTCTGTAGAATCTGGTGTTCTTCATACTTTGCACGTAAATTAGTTAAGCGCCTAGAGAAATGTTTCCCATTCTTCCTCTGCATGCCGTTTATATCTGTGTAAGAAGTTGAAAGGAGGGTTGGGAATGAGACTGATCAGGTTTCAGATTTCAGAACCCATTGGCAGAGCAACTTATGAAGTCGTTTAATTTCCTTAAACCACCGTTTTCTCCTGGGCATAATAATCTCTGCTTCAAAGGGTTATAGTGAAAAGCAAATGAGGATTAATAAGGGAAAGCATTTTGAAAACAGTAGAGATAATCTCTATGCGTATGTGCACTTATATACATATATTAAAAATTTCCATGATGAATTTAAAATTTATCTTTACTATAAATATTTAGTAGTAGTAATAATAATGCTAGCTAATGGTTGTATAATGCTTTCAGTATTAAGTACATCATTTGAATCAACTCACTGAATTACTTAGGACAACTCCATCAGGTAACTGAGGTTCACAGAGATAAAGCAAACTGTCTAGGATCATATTTCTGGCAAATATGAAAAATAGCAGAGTGTGGATTTCCACCCTGGAAACAAGAGTCTGCACTTTTAACTGCTCTACCAAACAACCTGTCAGATACCAAATCGAATGTCCCCCATGCTATGTGTAGGGGGTGAGCCTTAAGAGATGGGGACAGGCTCTGCAAAGTCCCCCCTCCTTCCCACCACCTTCCTGCCCGTTGCTTTGTTTTGCAGCTCTTTCTTCTCTTTCTTTTTAATGAACAGCTGCTATGTGTCATTGATTGTCTTTGGCTGGTAGCCTTTTCTAGGATAACGTGCACATTTCATAGTACCTGATGGAGGTCTTTGCCACCAGCAGGAAGACTCAGCTGTTAAAAGTCTCCAAGAATTTCACTTTCTCTCAAAGATGTTCTGCCCAGCAGATGCTCCTCTGGCAGCTGGGCTTCCTATCCTTGGGGATGGATTGAGGCGTGGTGTGAGTGCCCTGGGATCACCTGTTCATCAGAGATCAGCTCCTGTGTGGTGGGCTCCTCTCTGGAGCCTTCTTTTCTTATTTTCTTGTTTCTGCGTGGCAGAAAAAAGTCCTCCCTCCAACAACCACCCGTTTGCATCTGTCTCAAGTGGGGTTGTAGAAAAATGATTGACAGGAGCCAGCTTTCTTCTCAGACTGGTGGCCAGGATCTCTACTCCAGTGTGGAGGAAGGGAGCCTTGGGGATGAGCAGGGCTGAAGCCTCCACAGCTCTCTCTCCTCTTTTCCGTCCACTGGGGTCATTGGTGAACGGACTGATATTTCACCTTAAGGAGAATCCGTCCTTAGCAGTGTAGTACAGAGATCTGGCTTCTGTACTAAATAAAGATATTTCAATATCCAGTTCACCAATAGGTCTAATTATAGCTGTGATTTCTAATGGAATGTGCACTCTCATTCTCCCCAAACTAAAGGATAAAATGCACAAATAAGATGTTGGTCTGCATTGGGTCAGTTTGTGCCGATGGATTTTATGGATCAATGTTTGAGAGCATGGAAAGCTGGTAGACTTTCCCCTAAAGAACCAGTGATTCTACGCGGGTCTCCTGTTCAGGGTTTCTCTTAGCTGTGCTGTTAGCCCTCTCCCATTTATTACTGGTACGATTTAATATATGTCGACTTAACTATAATGCATCCATGTTGTGATTTGGTATGAGCCATTTTCATTCTGACACACAGACGTTGTTTCTTTTGGAAGAAATGACCTGGAAATACTTCCGGGCCAGCAACCTCTGGGGTGGCTTGGGAGAGAAGTAGGATGCTGTGTCTGCATTGATCTGGGCTTTTTGTTCACAGGAGGTCGAGTTGCTGGCGTCAAACTGAGAACAAATTCCTGCTTGGCAGTCCACTGCAGTTTGGCAACCAGGGATGGGGTAGAGGGCAGCCTGGGAGCAGAGGAGTCCAGAGCACACCAGCTGGAGCCAAGCCTGGGCACGGCAAGATCTTCTGCTGCAGAACTCTGAAGTAGTGGGAGACATTGCAGCAAAGTAGCTTCAGAATTTTAATGGACATTTAAACTGGCCCTGGTTAAAGGGGAAGGAGTATTGACATAACTGTCGAGAAAACCATCACATTACCCATAATGAGTCTATATGATCCACTATTCATGAGTACAATTGGAATTCCAAGAACTACTGGATATTAAGGCCAATCCAATAGCATGAAGAAGGACCAAGGTAAATAATGGCCCATTCAAGGGCATAAGACACTTAAAAACAGCAACAAAAAAGTATAATCTTTAGATTTGAGACATTATTACATCAGATATAGTACAATATTTTAAATGTGGGTAGTGGGAAAATAATTAATGGACATGGGAAATTTTAAAAAATGATGCAGAAATGAAGACTTCAATCTGTAAAGAAACACATGAGTAGGTCCAAATATTCACAAAGACAAAGCTTAGGACACAGAGCAAAAAGAAGAGAGAGAAAACGTGAGAACTGATAAGAATTGGGAAGCAGCGATCTGAGAGTCCGCATCTGCCCGACTGGAGTTTGGAAGGAGAAGACACAGGTGATGCAGGAAATGAAGTAATCAAAGTAAAAGTAGTATGGTTTTCTGAGCTGGGAGAAAGGCTCACCACAGACTGAGCTGCATGCATGGAAATAGGTGTGTCTTGGATTAACAAGAAACATATATTTCAGATCCTGGGATAGAAGGAAAATCTTATAAGCTCTAAGAAAGAAAGATAGACATTACCTACAAAGAAAGAAGCGCTATACCAACATAGATTGCTTTTATTAGCAGCTTTGGGGGCTACTGATGCAGAATATTATCTTCAAAGTTTTGAGAGAAAATAGTTTTGAATTTGGAGCTCTGTATCTAGACAGACCACTGTCAGGTTGAAGACAAAAGAAAGCACTTCTAGACATACATGATTGCAGAGGTTAGCTCTCCCGTGTCCTGTGTGCAAAAGATTACTTTAGAAGCTCCTTTAACAGAAGAAAGAGGATGAATCTGGGAAGTGGGGCTGGGAGTTGAGAAATAGGGGTTGATTTTATTTTTCATATTCCTTTTGTTAGGGGACAGACAAATGTGCATGGCGGGAACACAAGGTTACGGGAATAATTCTATGAAATGGGCCCTCTGTGCTGGCCCCACATGCTTTCTTTTCCAAAAAGCTATTCCCCCCGCAGCCCTGCCCGGCCTAAGTGGACAGGCTATATCACATTCCTCAGCAAGCTATCTGTTATCTGCAGGAGAAAAACAGGCCTGAATTAATGTCCCTAAGAGGAGCCCAAGTGCCCCTGAGGGGAGGCTTTTATGACCAGATCCTGAAACTCAGGGAGATAAGGATAATCCATTCTAACCAGAAAATCTGTAAGAATGTATGGTTGAGTTTCCAATTAGAACTGGTCAGCATGGGCCAAGGTGACCTGAAGTTGCTATGGCAGTGAGGACTTGCAAGTATGATGTCACCTTGCTGTCAATCAAAAGTCAAGAGGTGGACCTGGGTGGGACTCTCTGGAAACTTCCCTGGGGCAGCCACTAAAATTGGAGTGCAGGAGAGGCACATAGTCCCTCTCCTCTCTGAGAGGACCCACTCTGTTGCTTGAGAGTGTCCCCTTTCCCTTTCTTTTCCTATCCCAATAAACTTGTTCCTGTTCCTCTGAGTGACATGTCTGAAATCTTTCTGACCTGATCACAAGAATCAGGGCTTAAGGGGATCTTGGTGCTGCCTCAGTTTCCCAGAAGGCTCTAGCTCCATAACACTCTGAACACATAAACATTATTTTAATGCAAAACAGCATCGCCTTTGCTTTTCGCAAAGTCCCAGGTTGGTGAGGTTGGCTAGAATTTGGGGTTTCAATCAAAGTTTGTTACGCTACTGTGTTTGCACCCTGCCGAATCCAACATGATTTTTTTTTTTGTTTTGTTTTGTTCTGTTTTCCCAAACGGGAGAAAGTGAAGTTAGATTTCACTTTAGAGTGTTTTACCTTTCATACAAACGAACACATGAATATTATACAAACAAGCCTTGAAAACAAAATACTTTTCTTTCTAGAAGCTACCATTCTAGATAAAAGGCCAGTTATAGGATTTCTCATATGAAAATAATTGCAAAGCAGCCCCTGTAATTACAGAGATTATCCTGAACATGGCAAGGCTGCAAAAACAAATTATACATCACCACTTCTAGCCGAGTTGCCATCGAATCTGCTAACCTTGGACATCCTTCAGGAATCCATGCTCACCCCAGCTTTGCTGGGGCCCATGCTGGCCAGATCTGGCCAGCTCACTCTTATAAAAAGAGGGTCATTTATTCAGGATGCCAGGAAAAAAAAAAAAGAGAGAGGAATTAGCAAGCTAATGAGTTATCTGTGTACTTTGCATACAGACTGGAAGATTAATCTTTGTTCACTTCCTGTTTAATGTTACAGTTAATAATTAGTCACCTTGTAGCCCTGAACTATTCATCATTTTATTGAACTACGGGCTTTACACTGTGTGCTTTTCTCCGCTTTTAACCAGAGCTGTTTATCTTTGCATCGGCTAATTTAGGATGGTTCTTTAAGAACTGTTGATGTCTGCAAAGTAAATTTCCTCACCGAGTGATTTTGCTCCTTACAGTTTGGACGATGAGAAGAGTTGACTCGGAGAGGTGGAGTGACGGGGCACAGGGCTGGGAATCAGCCCCAAACCCCAACTTGGTGGTTGGCCGCTGTGTGCAGCCACACAAGTCACTCACCCCTGGGCCTCAGTTTCCTCCTCTGTAAAACAACAGGAGTGTACTAGGAGGTCTCACGAACCTGCCCCAGGTTTGCTCTATAAAATGTATGGGATAAACAGACGTAAAGCTCATTCTTAGAAGCATCTTTCTTTTGACAAATAAATGGCTTTCAGGAAGCTGGCTGCCTAAATACACAGTAAAATATGGGTTCCATGTGGGCAATAGGGCCCGTTCCAGCTAAACATGCCTTTTTTTGTTATCAGAAGTAACCACAGTGACAGCAGCTATTGTAAGGAGGCTTTCACATTTTTAGGGCTTTAGAAGACATAGTGGAAAGGGGATGGGGGCATCAACAACGGCTTTTGCTGCTCTGCCTTCATTTCAGAGGTCTGGCTGCAGCCTCTGCAGAAGTTAGAAGTGCCTAGTGTTCCCCCAGCTTTGGTGGTGGAGGGTAGGGATTCCGCTCAGGAAATGGCATTCCCCAGAAGCAGTGGATGCCCCAGTTATGTGGCTGCAGTTCGTATCCTGCAAACCTGAGCAAGTCCATCAGCTTTTGGGCCTGGTCTTGGAAAGCAGCTTAAAGGAGTAGAGACACAGATAGTGCACTGGAAAGCGCAGGGTTAAGGTGCCAGGCTGTTCTGGCCCCGTCACCAGCCGGCTGTGGGCCTCTGCATCAGTCCTCGTCTGCTCAATGGGAGGATGTAGTTGAAAAGAAAATTTTAAAAACCCTCTGTTGTTGGAGCCCTGATACATGAACTGTAGAAAAGAAGAGCTGCTACCACGGGGACATGCAAGGGGGACCCTGGACTATTTTGTCCAACCAAAACACTTTTTGAGGAGCCAAAGCACTGTCTAAATGTACTGGTGGCTAAGGCAGAAGTTAGAATTCAGGTCCATGATCCTGCCTGGTTTGACCCAGAAGGTGCTGGGATGTGTTTGTGGTGATGTCAGGGATTCCAGTGCCTCAGGCCTTGCTCTGCCAGGCTTGGATCTGGGATGTCTCCTGAACACCCGTGTGTTTTAAAGCCTTGGTCCCCAGTACAGGGCTGTGGGGAGGTGCTGGGGTCTTCTGGGAGTCTTTGTCACTGGGGTGGCACCTTTGTGTAGGACTAGGGACCCCAGTTCCTTCATCTTTCTCTTGGCCCTTTGACTGATGAGGTGAGTAGCCTTGTTCTGCCATGTGTTCCTGCCTCTCTCTCCCTCCATGATGCCCTTCAGCACTGACCCAGAGCAACAGAGTCACCTACCTGACCATGGCCTGAAACCTCCAAACGTGTAAGCCAAAACAAATCTTTCCTCTGTGTAAGCTGATTATCCCAGGTGTTTTGTTACAGTGATAGAAATCAGACAGCTCAGAAGGTGAGGCGTCTCTGCTGTGAGCTGACACATGTCATTCTGACACCAGGAACATTCTATAAAACTGTACACTGAAACAATGGGCAGGTCCCTGCCTATGTTACCATAACTCTAGAAAACACAATAGTGGCCTTAAGAAAAATGCTAGCAAAAAACCAGCACAGGCTTAATTTCTAATAAATAAGGAAATACGGCAGAATATACCAAATTTTATTTTTATTACAATTTTATACACCTTTATATATTAAAGGTGATGGTTCTGATAGAAGCAGAAATAGAGGTAGGTAGGAGACAGAGACAAAGGCACATAGACGTGGCAGAATCACACTGGAGTCTTGCACAGAAGAACGTGTGGCCAAATGGAACCTGGAGGAAGGAGGTAAATATGGATACGGAGAGCTGCTTACTCTCACAACTTGCTGGGATAGCTGTACAACGTCCTTTGTACTCAGCCACCATTGTGTGTAGCAGCTGGGATGAATCACCATGAATTGTCACTTTTGCCCTGTTTTCATATCATTTTCAATTAACCGGCTGCATGTGAGTAAATTTGTGTTATGCAAGCTGGTGCTGGAGGGGATCACCCAGGACTGGGGGCGCCACTGCCTCCTTTAGCACTGGCCTGGAATGAATGACAGGTAGGAGACAGGGAGCTGCCTGTCTCCCTCTGATCCTTTAAGATCTGCAAACCCACTCCCCAGTGTGACCTTGAAATTTCAATAGAAAAATGGCAAGGCTTTCTTAGGCAATTAATTGCTTAAGGCCATGACCAGTGTATGTTCCTCTTGCTCTGTCATTGCTGCAGTCTTCCTGGATCCAGGGCCTCTTGATGATCCTTCAAGGTCTATTTCACTTTCATTTTGATTCCTTGATGTTATGGTTTGGATCTGAAGTGTCTCCCCAAGACTTCTGTGTTATGCAGAAATGTTCAAAAGCAAAGTGGTTAGATTATAAGCGTTGTAAACTGTTCAGTGGATTAATCCACTTGATGGATTAATAATTGGAATGAATGAACTGGTAACTTTAGACAGGTGGGTGTGGCTGGAGGAAGTGGGTCATTGGGGGCATGCTAAGTGGTTGGTTTCCCTGGTGCCTCACTTTGTTCTCTCCCTGTGTCTCTGCTTCATGGCCTTCATGAACAGAGCAGCACTCCTCCACCATGCCCTTCCACCATGATGTGCTGTGTCACCTTGGGCCCAGAGCAATGGAGTTTGATGACCATAGACTGGACTTCTGAAACCATGGGCCAAAGTAAGCTTTTCCCCCCCCATAACTTGTTCTTTTTGGGTATTTTGGTCACAGCAATAAAAAGCTGACTAACACACCTGGATTTATCAATGCTCCCAGTCTGGCAATCAGATTCTAGATCTCTAATTTCTTGTTAGGTATTCATTCATTCATTCTTTTGTTCATCTCTGTTGTCCTCGGTACTTGAACTACCATTGTACTGGATTAACTGTTTCCTGTACTAGACATTGGTCTCACAAAACCCTATCCAGGATTGAGTCAGCCTCTTCCTGCTCTCTGTTGGAAAGGGGGAGAGTGAGATTTAGAGAGAATTATATACTTTCACTCCTTAGCTTTTGTCCTGTTTTCTTCAACTGCTATTGTATGATAATGCTGCTGTTGCTGCTGAAAGCAATTGGTACTACAAAGGGCTAGGATTAGGAAAGCAATATTTCTGCAGGAAATAGGTCAATAATGTGATTCCTTGCTCTTTGGAACCTGTTTGTTAAATAGTCCCCAATGTCAAAGCCCAGCCAGATGTCCTATGTTGACAACATAGATAATATTCCGTTTTACTATCTATTCAGAAGCCACTGGAAAGAACCACATACAGGCCTTTGGGTTTTGAACAGGTAAGACTCTGAAGGAGACAAGCAGAAAACTATTTTATTGCATTTTTCTCTTCAATCTTATTTTATTAGAATAAATCACTTTTTTACCCTAGGGTGATTTTGCTGGCAGAGTCCATAGCTTCTGTAGTCATCCTTAAGTTGATTTTCAGATATTGAAAAGTCCATTTCAATCTAAGCCTAGACACACATCACTCATCCTAGCGCATGCTTTTCTATGGCTTTCTCTACACCGGATTCTCAGATGCTTTCTTCCTGGAGAATAATCAGAGATCCATCCATATTATTTCCTGCTGTTCCCTAGCCCAGAAAATGTGCTCCCAGTCTGACTTCTGTGTCAGCTTTTCAGCCTCAGCTCCAATAGTTTACCAGATGAGGCCTCTGTCTTTTGGGGACTGCTTGCCCTTCCAGGCAGTCCCCTTGTGTGAGGTCCTTTCCACATTAGGAAGTGACTTTTTTTTTGTCTTCTTATTAATGTTGGCTTGACATTGTTGGACATGAGAGTAGTTACACCTCCTTGTTTTTGGAATCTATTTGGATGGTACATCAAATTTCATGCTTTTGCTTTCAGCCTGTAGCTGTCTTTGCCTGTGAAGTAAGTCTCTTGCAAACAACATGTAGCTAAGTCTTGTTTTTTAAATCCATTTGGACAGCCTATGTGTTCTAATTGGAGAGTTGAGATTATTTATATTCAATGTTATTATAGAGAGATGTTTAGTGTTTCCTGCAAATTTAATTTATTTCTAATGTTTAATTTGGTCCATTTTCACTTTAGCTTAGCTAATCTTCAAATTAGATTTGTCTATTTGCAAGCTCTGGGGTTGCTTTCACATTCTTCTGTGTGTAGTGTATCTTTATATATTTTCTGTAGTGCTGGCTTAGTAGTTGTGAATTCATCTAGTTTTTGCTCATGTTGGAAAGTTTCTATTTCCTCTTCAATCTGATAGATAACTTCACTGGGTATAATACTGTTGGTTGACATATTTTTTCATGCCTTAGAACACATCATTAAAAGGTCTCCTGAATTTTAGAGTTTGTGCTGAGAAAACAGAAATAATGCTGTTTGACTTACCTCTAACTGTGACCTGATATTATTTTTTTCTGAAGCTTTTAAATTTCTATCCTTGTTTTGCATGTTAGGTATTTTAATTATAATGTGTTTTTGAGAGATTCTTTTTTGACTTTGTCTAACTGGTGTTCTGAATGTGTACTGAATCTGGATGTCCATCTCATTCTCAAAGTTTGAAATATTTTTTGATATTATTTTCCTGAAGGGATTTTCCACACCATTACTTACATTTCACAACTCTCTTCAATTCTATCGAATTCTTAAATTTGATTTCTTAATGCTGTCCCAGATTTCTTGTATATTTTGATCATGGTTACATGTTTTCCTTTGTTTAATACTGTCTGAATGTTCAAGGATGGCCAAGTTGTCTTCAGTTATGAGATTCCGCATTCAGCATGGTCCGCTCTATTAGAAAGACCTTCAAGTAAACATTTTATTGATTTATTGTGTTTTATTTCTGAGTTTTCTGTTCGATCCTTTTTCAATTTCCTATCTTCTTTATCTTCTTATTTCTTTTTTGTATCCTCTACTGATTTCCATAATTCATTCATTTTTTTCTGTGTTCACTTGGAATTCATTAATCATTTTTATAATCATTATTTTGAATTCTTTTCTGGCATTTCATATATTTTAATAGCTCTTGATTCAGTTGCTGGTGAATTATGAACTTTAGGAGTTGTCATGTTTCATTATTAAAAAAATTTTTTTTGTATTTCTGTGTGGGGGTTTTATATGTCTGTTGGGTTGGGTTTCTCTTCTGCACTCTTACATGTGTGTCTTTTTAGAGCCCATCCTTGTTTTGCCAAAGTGTTCTGAGATGGAAAGTTGTTGTAATTTTTCAATAGATTTCCAAGTGGTTTTTATAGTGTAGTTTCCCTGATAATTCTTTGCTTATGATTAGTGCATATTGATGCAGCATTGTATTCAATTTTTGAGGATTCCACTTTCACTGTAGTTCATGAAAGAGTGGGAACCTTCATATAGATCTGGAAACTTTGTTGTATTTAGCAGAGTATGTGGGAGTACACCCACTGTGATCATTTTTTTCTCATTTAACAACAACTCTGTATATTCTAAAGGAATATGAAAGTGATGTTGTTGAGACCCTTTGCAGATGTGGTGTTAACAAATTTGTATTAATTCTGTTCTTGTTATAGCAGTGGCTATCCATGAGTGGAATATGAGGTGTCCCTCTAGTTGTTTCTACTTGAAACCTAATCATTAGTTTGGGTTTTTTTCTCTTCTGTTCTTCGTTATTAAAGAATCATTGAAGTTTAAGCATTGTTATTTAGTGTGTAGGGCAAAGTGAGTTGTCTTTTTACTGGGTTTAGGTTAGGCTCAAACTCTTTACACTGTGAAGTTGTAGTGCCCCAGTGGATTCCTAGCATCTCACAGAGGAGAGCAAGCAAATAGCAGCAACAACAGAAGCAAAAAATATACAGCCTTAAAATAAATACCCATGGTCTACTACGTCATCCAAAACGCCAACTAACACAAAAATAAGAAATGTGAGGTCAGCAATTGCCAAGAGAAAAAACAGTAAATAGCTGTTAATTAGATCTGACATTAAACAGCATGTTTCAACTATGTCATCCACAGTGTTAATAACTGCAAAAATACAGACGGTAGGGGCAGAAGTTATATAAGCAAAATAGTTCTAAAATATGGTAAAAGTACAGTTTGTTAAGAGAAAAGAAAATGTGATAAGGAGGAAAAAGAAAGTTTAGAATGTTCAAAATGTGAACAGATAAATAATAAAAGAGATTTAAGAAGTGATGGTTATAAAGAAGAAAGAGAAAATAAATGAAACAAAGTGAATAAAGAGACAAATAGAGAACAAGAGTTTGGCTTCCGTAGGGAGAGAAGAAATGAGAGAAAGGGAAACAAGAAAAAATTCTTAAACCTAAATAAACAAACATAACCCCATAACCCTCAAAAGACAAGAGCAAAACATTACAAACATGAAAAATGAAAAAAGAAAAAAGAAAAAAAACAAGGAAAAACCCTCAAATATGTATTTGTATGTATGTATACATACCTATATGAACCAATCAGCAGAGAAAGGATACCAAAGGGTAGGGAGGAAAGGGGAAAAGATCTCTTAATGACAAAAGAAAGAATCCTCTGTGCTGGTGTGGTCAAAGCTTGATAAGGACAATCACTGCCAGTGCCCTACAGCCCTTCCTACACATTCTTGGGTTGTGTAGCCTTTAGAGAGAGCAAGGGCTTAGGGCTTGTTAACCCCTTCCTGTTTTTGTGTTGCTCTTTGAGCTTCCCACTGAAGTGTCCTAAAATTGAAGCTGATTAAAATAGCTTTAAGATTCCTTTCTCACTGATACAAGGTGTGATGGAATGGGAAGTACTGTCCATTGGTGTTTTGTCTGGACAGACTTGATTGAGGCACTCCCAGGGCCACCTGCTACAGAGTTCTGGGAGGGATCTCCAATGGCTGGGGCTTATCTCTGATCTGGGCTTTGGGGCTTTGTTAGGTGGGCTCTACTCTGGAAATCAGCATACCCTAGGGCTGGTCAGATGCATATCACTGCAGGGAGTCTGCATCTTAGGAGCTCCCTGAGAATTCTACTGACAGGGGTGGGGAGCCAACCCTCCACAGATCTCACACACTCTGTTGCCTGGAATGTGGTCTTCACAGTTCAGTCCCTGAGTGTAATGATGTCCACCCGTTCAGTTTCCTGATCCTTTTCAGCTGGTCACCTTTGAGCCACCAGTCTCAAAGGGAAAGAGAGTTACACTTTTACATACCTCTGACATGATTCCCCCTGAGTATTATAAGGAAAGAAGTGAGTGGAGGAATTATAAAGAGAGGAGAGTGGTGGTGGCTCAACAGTTACAAAAGTTTATTGGGAGAAACCTGCAGAGGTGGGACCGATAAGTCTGGGACCATCTTCTGCCTATGGCCTGGGGTAGACATGAGAAGACTAAGGGAAAAGAAGTTTAGGACATTGCTAGGTAGTAGTCAGGGAAGGACAACTTTCTTATGATGGAGAGTTTAGGGTTTCTTTGCATGATGATGGAATATTATAGGTGGATCTGAGGTTTGAGTTTAGGTGGGTCCAGAGTTTAGGGATAGGTGAGTACAGGGTTTAGGGATTAGGTGGGTCTTCTTCTAAGATGGAGGATAAGATTCAAAATGGTGTTGCCTAGGTCAAGTTCTACCTAACAGCTACAATCTTCTCTGGGCCTGTTTCCTTCACACTTGCAGGATACACCCTAGACCACTTGGTAGGCCTAGCCAGGACAACATGGCAGTGTTTGCTATGATCTCCTGGGTGCACACTGCACTGTGACCTCCTCCAGATGACTCCCAGACCTAGTTCTCCACTGGGAGTTGAGAAACCGAGCACATTTCAAAAACCAGCTTGCTGGCAACCTCTGGTTCAGCTAAGTTCAGACTGCTTTTCTGTTCTGCAGGTTTTTCCAAGCCAAATTTGCCCACTGTGTTTCTCTCTCTGGTTGTGTTATCCCTCTGCTCTCTGATGAAGTTGGGCCCCTGCCACTGCCACAGCCAGCCTAGCTCAAATGTACTTCTTCTTGACCCTTGTTCAATGTATTCAAGTGTGTGAGTCTCTCAGAGTCTGACCATGCAACATTGAATTTTAGTGAATTTCCTCCCATCCTCTTGGCTGAGAATCAGCACCCCTGCTGCTTGAATCCAAGCCACAGAGCAACTGGAAATGCAGCCCTCCTTTAATCCACCACCTCAAATCTCTCTTTAGTGTGCGGTTCTGACACATGTCAGCAGATGTAGGCAGTAGAGTGGATCCTCAGCTATTCTGATTTAGTAGGTTTAGGATAGGACAGGATTCTGCATGCCAAATACACATGTCCTTCTCTCCTGCATTTTGAGGTAGCTGATCCCTGGCTACTGGAAAACAGCACTGAGAGCAATCCTGGTGCTCTCCAGCCCATACAGAGGAAAGGGTCCAGACTGGTCTAATCCCACATTGAGGTTGAGAGGGCCGGCCAGAGGAAAGGACTGCCCAATACAGGCTGCAACCATGGAGAGTTCTGTTCCCAAAGCAGGCTCCAATCCAGGTTCTTGTACTGCAGATCCTCTAAGGCCACCTAGAGCTTGGCTACAAATATGAGCCAAGGTTCTGTTCAGCCTCACACACGTAGGCTGAACTCTGCCCTTTGAGGGGATTGTTCAGGTGGATAGGAGTGCACTTGTGAACTTACCAGTAACAGATTCCAGTCCTGACTCTTCACAGTCCAAGATTCCTTTAGTGTCTACCAGAAGGATTGTTTCCCTTTGATTCTTTCCAAGTCCAATCAGATTCCTAAATCTTTGGGATTCAGATCGTAGCAATTAATGTCACGGTGATACAAGGTCTTTCAAAAAAGACTACTTAGCTAACTTCTTAAACTAAAATGAGATTTTTTTTTAAAAAAAGTAAAAATCACTGTAATCAAAGACCTCATGACATAACACTTGGAACCCAGTCAGAGAAAATTATTTGTATGCTAAATTAGACGTTTTTGAATATACTTTCAATAGAAAAATGCTATATTAGGACTTCAGTAAAAACATTTATTTCTTCATTTACTTACTCAAGTTCTTTAGGAGAAGAGAAAGAATACAATTTGAGTTTCTATTGCTTATTATCATTATGTTAACTGAATGTCCAACAAAATAAATGTCAGTTTAGATAGCCCCCCCAAAAAAGTAAAAATCAACAAAGAAATATTTGAAGGACAAAAAAAGACTCATGAAAATGGTTACTTATAATTGATACTAAAATGCATTAATTCATGATATTGCACAACTAGATCTCATATAGAAAAGCACCATATTTTCTACCCAAAGCTCTTCCTAAGTGTAATATAAACTTATAACAAGAAAACATATTTAACTACTGTGTTTCATTCTTTCTATTCTGAAATACTTTCCATTTGCTTCCTACGTGCCACGAGAGGTGATCTTCTTAGAAATACAAATAATCATTTGGGACTCCAGTCATGATGTATTGCTGGATTTGCATTTGGAGTTGAAGCAGAGGTTGTGCCCTGGCTCTTCATGACAGGTCACCAGGTAATGTCTCACAAAGAAGAAAACAGAAGGGGTTTCTCAGAGAAAAAGACCTCTCATTTGTGTGCTTCTGACATAGCATAATATTATTAGGAAAATAATAATCACCTACAAAACTAGTAAATAGTGAGTCTATGAAACCTTGAAAAACTAGCCAGGCAAGAGTAAAATAAATAAATAAAATTAGAAAATTGTAAATATGAAAAAATAAAGAAATGAATAAATCTTAGATAAACTACACTGTGAAATAAATCCGTAAGCATGTTAATAATAAAACTCCCTCTATAAATTCTCCAACTCAATCATAATAAAAAAAGACTAATGATCTGATTTAAAAAGTATGCATTTGACAGACATTTCTCCAGAGAAGTTACACAAATGGCCAATGAGTAGACAAAAGTGAACATCAGTGGTCATTAGGAAAATGCAAATCACAACCACAGTGAAACACCGCTTCAAAGCATTTGGATTGCTATGTCGTTAAAAGACCAAAATACACAAGCTACGGTAAAATTGGAACCCTTGTTCGCTGTTAGTAGTAAAGTAGAATGGTACAATCACTGTGGAAAATGGTGTGTTATTCTTCAAATAATTAACATAGAATTGCCATAAGGACCAATATCCTACATCAAGGTAGAAACTAAATGAATTGAAAGCAGGGCTGGAACAATCACTCGTACACTAACGTTCGAAGCAGCATTATTCACAATAGCCAAACACTGGAAACAACTCAGGGGTCCATGAAGGGGTCGATGGATAAACAAAATGTGGTCTATACATACAGCAGAATATTCTTTGGTTTTAAAGTGGAAGGAAATTTTGACATGTGCTCAATAGGGATAAACCTGGAAGGCGTCATGCTAAGAGAAATTAGCCAATCAGAAAGGAACGAATATGGTATGATTCCACTTTGTGTTAGGCAGGGTTATCCAAAGAAACAGAACCAACAGGATGTGATTTTATACAGGAACTGGCTCATGTGCTTGTGGAGATTTGGTGAGGCCAGAATCTGGTCTGATAGGAGAGGCCAACAGACTGGAGACCCAGGAGAGTCCCAGTTTGAGTCCAAGACTGTGTGCTAGAAAAGCAGGAAGAGCTGATGTTGTAGATGAAGTACAAGGACAATCTCCTGGAGAATTCCTCCTGCTTGGAGGAGTTTACTCTTCTGTTCTCTTCAGGCCTTCAACTTCTTGGATTCAGCCCACACACATCATGGAGGGCAAACTGCTCTACTCAAAACCCATTGATTCCAGTGTTCAAATCTAAAAATTTTTGTTATCAAAATACTCTTGCAGAAACATCCAGAATAATTTGTGACCAAACATTTAATCCTGTAAGTTGACACATTAAATTTACCATCACACACTGTGTTAGGTAGCTTTGACTGACAGTTTCAGAGGTGCCAGTCTGTCATTCCTTGGCCCTGTTGTTTTGGTGGCACATTTTATCACAGGGGGGAGTGTGTGTTAGAGGAGGCCTGCGAAAAGCATAGAGAGAGAAGGAGGGGCCAGGGTCCCAATGCTGTCCACAGTATACCCCCACAATGACCTAGGTCTCTGCCTCCAAAGGTTGAGGCTCCCCAACAGCACCACAGGCTGGGAGCAAAGCTCAGTGCACGGCTTTCAGTGGACATGTGTAGACCAGAGCACTCACGTCTGCATGCACACATGAGCTTCTCTGTGTAGTCAAATCCACAGACAGGAAGTAGAGCAAGGCTTGCCAGGACCACGGGGAGGGAGCATCGGAGTAAGTGAATGATGAATTCAGAGTTTCAGTTAGGAAAGAGAAAGTTCTGGAGATGCATGGCCGTGATGGTTTGTAACAGTGTGCATGTACAACGTCACAGAACAGTTCACTTCAAAGTGGCTGAACGGGCAAATTTTACATCATATGGTTTTAACCCCAATAAATCAGAAGGAGAGAGTGCTCTCTCATGGAACACCTGCTGTGCACTGGGAACGATTACACGCATTTTCTCACAGTTCCCTACTAGAAGGGCTCTACTGGACCCCATTTTCAGGCTTCAGAGCAGAACCAAGGTCAGCACCTAATCATCAGTGAGGTTGTATGGGAGCCAAGGCCATTGTCCCTCTAATCAAGACTCTTGCTAGCTCATCTCATTGCTGTGCAAAAGAATTTGCAGGGAGCTGGCCCTTTCCAGGAAATCCAAGAGCAGAGCATTGGAGTGCAGGAGCCACGGTAGGTCAGGCCCACTCGGCTCAGTGGGGCCAGCTGTGAGATTTCCACTCTTCTCACCAGGACCCTGCTTTCCCAAGAGTGAGTGTATAGATAACCTTGTTTCAGGACCATTTAACGAACTTAGCAAAAATGCAACATTCTGGCCCCATCATACTCTTCCCAGAAACCTCAATTTCACATTCCTGGGGGATTCTCTGAAAGGGCAGACTCATTGTACTAGGATCCAGGCTTTCCAGAATAGATGGGACCAGCAGCAATTAGAACAGGCTGAAGGATTAGTGGGTTCTTGCAGGTGGAGCCCACATCCTTACTGACCTGTATTTAAACACTAGAGGTACAGGTCTGTGGGAATGATCTATGAGGTTAGTTGACAATTTTGGTGAATCAATTCATTCTCATACTATATGTAGTTTAGCTCAACATTTTTTGGGGGGTGGGGTGGGATACTAGGGACTAAATCCAGAGGTGCTTAAACACTGAGCCACATCCCTAGCCCCTTTTATTTTTTATTTTGAGAAAAGTTCTCACTGAACTTCTTAGGGCCTCGACAAGTTGCTGGGGCTGGCTTTGAATTTGCAATCCTCCTGCCTCAGCCTCCTGAGTTGCTGGGATTATAGGCGTGGCTACTGCACCCAAGTTAGTTTAGCTCAACTTTTTTTTTTCTTTAAAGATAGAGGGACAGTGACAGAGAGAGAGAGAGAGAGAAAGAGAGAATCAACTTTATTTAGTTTTTCATGTAGCCTTTGTTGCTCTGACACTTGGTTGTGTATGTGGTGCCGGGGTTTGAACCTGTGTACTCGTACATGCCAGGCAAGCACTCTAACCACCAGACCACCACTCCAGCACTTTAGTTGAACTTTTTAATTTAGGTTAAATTCTTCTATAACTCCACAAATTTGAATAAGGCACAGTTCTAGTCCTTTTGTGTAACAATCTAGTTACAAAGATGGGAACAGACATAGTGAGCCACCTGACAATTGTAGCAAGAATAAATTAACCTGGGGGTCACCAAGGACAGAGTGATTCAGCCATTCTGTGTTAGTGTGTCTCAGAAAATATTTCACTGGCACATGATGTGGAAGAATAAATGCAATTTTGCCATATGGAAAAGGGAAAAATGCCATTCCAAAAAGGGAGGCACAAGAGATTTTATAACTTTTAAATAATCCTGGCTTGCATTTTTATGAACATATTTTATAGGTTAAAAATAAGACTGAATTAGATGATTTAATTAATAAATGTCTCAGTAGGGGTTGGTGGCCTAGTTTTGTCATGGCAAATATCAAGATGAAGAAATAAGTTCCAGGGTTAGTGAATATTCCTAATTGAGAAATTTCTAGAATGATATCTCTTTTGGGCAAGGGAGCTAAGGACAGTATCCTGACCTCTCCTAGGAATTGCTCATGAGATCATCTTTATAAGAACTTTGCTTATTGGAAAAAGAGTAGAATAGAAGGAATCATCATTGATATCTAATTGTAATAAACCTAACAAGAGACACAGTAGTGTTTTCTCATCTGTGTGACCTGGGGCACCAGGCTCCAAGTTTGCAAATTGATCTTGGTGAAAATTCTTGTGGGACTGCAGCTCTACCTTCTTGAAGCCCTGAGCATCTCCTTGCAGAAGTTCCCTAGCCCTTATTTGAATCATGCATGTTTTCCCCATTGAAACTGTCAGTCTCTGTCTGAGTACATAGATTTCAGTCAGGTGCCAGAGAAAAAAAACAATTTAGATGAGGACGATGGCGGCAGCAGCAGCAGCCGGCGCCAAGCAGTACTGAACAAGAAATCTCTCCATGAATGTGGGACACCAATGGTGGGAGAAACGACTTCCTGTGAGGTGGGGGAACAGCAAAATTCCTTCCCAAATTCATTACCATCCAAGGAAAGAAGTTTAGTAACATGGAGCCATAGTCAAGTTGAAAGTTACGCTGCCACCATCACCACCAGCTACCCAGCTGGCAGGCGGGGATTAGCCCGGAGGGGAGGAATCTGCGCACAATTAATTTAGCTCAGACACAGTGGTGAGAGCTCCGCAGAACCTGGCCATGAGACTGCTGTGCTCCCAGACTGCGGCAGCTGCGGCAGTGGCCCTGGGTCTGCTTTAATACACACAAATTAGAGACCTTAAATCTGATTGCGCAAAGAAACGGGAAGGGACCACTATCTAGAAACCTCCCTGAGGGTGGTACAGGAAACTGCTACAGCACGGATTAAGGAGCTCAGTCCAGAGGAGTGGCTCCAAACACTTGGTGGAGTTTTGACTGTCTGCCTTGGGGGCTATGTGGGACTGGTGGACCCTCTCTTTTGGTCTTGCAACTTATATTTGGAGGCTTCCAGCCCAACCCCTAACATGCCTGAACTGCGGGAGGAGACTGTGACCAGGACTCTGCTCAATAGGACCTAATCACCCAGCGTGTTCTTGGGCTGCAGGTCCAACAGATACTGGCTGAAACTCTCAGACAAGGCAGTGCCTAGCATCAGCCTCAGGGTCATAAAAACAAAAGGGCAGCCTGGACTCAGTGCCTTCCTTCACTTTCAGACCCTGATTTCTGCGTATAGATACAATCTCATAGGTCTTGGGCTTTCCAGGTGGGATTGGGCTTCTATGCTCCCTGGTGGTTGCATTTGAGACCTTCACAAACACTGGTCAAGCTGGGCTTGTGTCTCCTTTATGCCTGCCTCCCCTTGCTGGAATTGTGACTGCCCCACACAGCATCTCTTGGGGCCACTGAGGACCTCAAGACTCCCAAAAGTGGGGCAATAATGATCCAGAGGGAGCTCAGTTCAGGCTGGTCACTCTCCTTGGAGCAGTAAAGAGTCCCTTACAAATGCATCAGGATTCACAAGACTCCCAGCGGCTCCTGGGTCCCCAGCTGAAGAGGAACAGGAGTTTGGACAGGCACACACTAAACTGCCCAAGAGTGCACCTCGGGTGGCCCTGAAGTCTGTTCTCACAGGAAGTAGGGAAGGGGAATGTTTGCAATCCCTCTACAGGAGAAAAATACTGGTAGGCCTCCTGGGAATCTCACTGTCAGCTGAGATCACCAAAACTCATTCATTCCCTCCAACAAACTCAACTGGGAAGTGACTCCACCTAGAAGTTAGCTATGAACATATTCCCCCATGGTACATATTGACCTCAGTGGTAATAATTCAGAACCTTCCCAAATCTGTGTGTGCGTGTGTGTGTGCGTGCGTGCATGCATGCTGTTGTTTTTATTGAAATTGGTGTTCCTGGGTGTATGTATTTTGTTTGGTTGTATGTCTTAGTTGTTGGCTTTTTCTGCCACTGTGACTTCCTGTGTTGAACCCCATATGGCTGGGGTTCAACCTGGGGAACCCTATATTATAGCAAATTATTCCTCAGTCTCCTTGGGCTGAAGAGACCCCCACTGTCTACTATCTTCTTTTCCCCTTTATTCTGTCAATTCCTAAACTGTATTCTATTCTCTGTCATCTTTCCTCAAAGTCTTTAACCCACTATCATCCCATTTATATCTTTTCCTTATTCTTAGCAGAATAGCCTACATCATCTCTACTACCTTGTAACTCTACATCCCAATTCACAAGTTCCACACTACCTTCCTAACTCATTCCCTTTGCTCTCTAGACTTTTTTCCCCCTCACCTACAGAGGTCCTGCTAAACTGAAGAGAATGTCTTACTTGAAAATGGGTGTTTGCTTGCTAACTAAGTATAGTGCAAGAGCGCTCATGGAAGAAAAATGCTAATCCAATTGTTCCTATAGGTGCTAATCAACACTGAAATAGCCACGGTTGACATTGTCTGTTGTAGGCATTGGCTGCATTTATTGATTTCTACACCTTATCCCCTGAGGTATTGGAAAACCTAAAGATCCACAATATTTCACTGATTGGGGTACCATCCATTGAACTGTGCTACCCAAATTGTAAACCAGCCCAACTAAGAAAACAGATAAGAAGCTCCAATACCATCAGCAAGGACCCCAAGACAATTATTCACTGTTGGTCCTCAAGTCACACTCCCTGAAACTAAAAATGAGGAAAAAGGGAAACAATCCTCTACTTCAACTCCACGGTTCCCATCCATGGATTCCATGGTCAGGGTGCTAGATGAAAACCTAAAAATAGTGTCAACAGTATTAGTAAATAGATCAAAGAATTGAAAGAAGATTTAAGGAAAGAGATAAGAGAACAATTCCAGGAGCAGAGAGACCACATATATAAAGAGCTAGACATTCTGAAAAGAGATGTAGCAGAGCTCTTAGAATTGAAAAATACTGTCAACCAAATCAAAAGCTCATTGGAAGATACTATTATAAGAGTAAACTCAATAGAAAATAGAAGTTCAACTCTTGAAGAATGAACATAAGATAACAAAGACAAGCTGAGCAATGTTGAATTCAAGGAGGACAGAAAATAAAAGAGACTTATTGTACATAACCAGAACTTCCAAGTAGTATTTGACAAGATGAGAAGAAATAACTTGAGAGTAATTGGTATTGAAGAAAACATTGAACAACAAACAAGGGACATTAAGAACCTTCTAAGTGAAATTGCCAAGGAGAATTTTCCCCATATCAGAATTGAGCCAGAAAATCAAATTTAAGATGACTATAGGACACCAAACAGACCTAACCAAAAGAGAAATTTGCCAAGCCATATCATATATAAAATGGATAACAGAGAAATTAAAGAGAGAATTCTAAAGGCAGCTAGGGAAAAGTCCCAAATCACATTCAGAGACAGACCAATTAGGATCACTGTGGATTTTTTAGATCAGAAAATGAAGGCTAAAAGAGCTTGGAACAATATTTTTCAATCCTTGAAAGAAAACATTTTTCAGTCAAAGATAATATCCCTGCAAAACAGCTTTAAATGTGACAGGGAAATTAAATACTTCAATGATAAATTCAAGCTGGCAAGATACATGAGCACAAAGCCTGAACTACAGAAAATTCTCAAGGACATACTTCATTCAGAGGATCACACAAACAACTTCCAAAATCTTAAACAGAAGAAAGTCAATAAGCACAAATCACACCAAAAGATATCCAAGATGGCACAAAACACAGCAATAGTCACAACGTCAGGGACCTAGATTCCCATATCTATTCTAACTCTGAATGTGAATGGACTCAATGCCCCAATCAAAAGACACAGATTGGTTTACTGGATCAAAAAACAAAATCAAACAATATATTACCTACAGGAGACATGCCTCACAACCAAAATAGACACAGACTGAAGGTGAAAGGTTGGCAAAATGTCTACCAGATTTTGGCCCGTAAAAGCAAGCTGTCGTTGTGATCCTCATGTCTGATAAAGTTAATTTTGACCCAAAACAAGTCAGAAAGGACAAAGAAGGTCACTATATCATAGTAAAAGGAACAATTTATCAAGAAGACATAATGATAGTTAACATTTATGCCCCCAATCACAACCCTTCCAAATATATGGAAAAAGTACTCAAGGACATTAAACCCCTCAACGATCTCAACACAATAATACTGGGGGACTTAAATAGAAAATTATCAACAATAGACAGATCATCAAAATAAAAAAACCAATAAAAATATATCTAACCTAAACAACTATATTAACAACTGACTTAACAGACATTTACAGAATATTCCATCCTAAATTGGCTGAGTTTACCTTCTCCTCAGCAGCTCATGGATCCTTCTCCAAAATAGACCACATCCAAGCCCACAAAGCTAACCTTAATGGATACAAAAAAGTTGATATAGTCCCATGTATCCTGTCAGACCACAATGGTATGATCTTAGCAATTAACAGCAATAAAAACAACAGAAACTACTCAGATACTTTGAAATTGAATAAAACTCTCTTAAACAAAGAATGGATAAAAGAGGCAATGAGAACAGAAATCAAGAAATTCTTGGAAATGAATGAGAATGATGAAACAATGTATTGAAACTTCTGGGATAGTATCAAAGCATTCTTAAGAGGTAAATTTATAGCACTGAGTGCCTTCATCAAAAATCAGGAAAGAGCCCAAATAAATAGTCTTATGCTCAAACTCAAATTCCTACAAAAAGAGGAACAATCCAATCCCAAACTTAATAGAAGACAGGAAATAACTAAAATCAGAGCTGAAATCAATGAAATTGAGAATAAAAGCAATATAAATTATCAACAATACAAAGAATTGGTTCTTTGAAAAAATAAATAAGATTGACAGACCCTTGCCAACCTAACCAAAAGGAAAAATGAAATGAAGCAAATCAACAAAATCAAAGACAAAAATGGAGATAATCACCACTGACTCAACCAAAATCCAGAAGATCATCAGAACTTATTTTGAAAAATTATACTCTACTGAGTTTGATAATCTGGAAGAAATGGACAAATATCTGGCCACATATGACATTTCCAAATTAGCATGGGAGGACATTGAAATTTTAAACCAACCAATCTAAGGTAGTGAAATTGAATCAGCAATTAAAGGCCTTCCAAAAAAGAAAAGCCCAGGACCTGATGGCTTCATGGCAGAATTCTATCAGACCTTTACAGAAAAATTAACACCAATCCTATACAAGCTTTTCCATGAAATTGAAAGGATTGGAATCCTCCCACTTTTTATGAAGCAAATATAACACTGATATCAAAACCCAACAAAGACACACCAAGAAAAGGAAACTACAGACCAATCTCCCTGATGAACATAGACACTAAAATCCTTAATAAAATACATCAAAAGGATAATACATCATGATCAAGTGGGCTTCATTCCAGGAAAGCATAGCTGGTTCAACATACAAAATAAATAAATGTAATTCACCATTTAAACAGAATTTTTAAAAAATCATATAATCTTCTCAAGTGATGCAGAAAAGCACTTTGATTAAATTTAGCACACCTTTATGCTCAAAACTCTGGAGAAAATGGAGGTCAAAGGAAGCTACTTTGATTTTTGTAAGATCCATTTATGACAGACCCATAGGCAACATTATGCTCAATGGAGAAAGACTGGAAGCATTTCCACTGAATTCATGAATAAGACAAGGATTTCCACTTTCACCACTCTTATTTAATGTAGTCCTAGAAACCCTAGCCAGAGCTATCGGACAAGAGAGGGAAATCAAAGGAATTTGAAAGTCAAGCTGTCTCTATTTGTTGATGACATGATCCTATACCTAGAAGACTCAATAAGCTCCACCAGAAGACTTCTAGAGCTTAAGAACAATTTCTGCCAAGTGGCTGATTATAAGATCTACATTCACAAATCATTAGCTTTCCTATACTCCAGCAATAAGTCCACTGAAGAAGAAATCAGGAAGTCTGTCCCATTCATAATCTCTTAAAAAATACTTGGGCATCAATCTAATAAAGAATATAAAGGGCCTTTACAATGAAGACTATTGAATATTAAAAAAAATTGCAGAAGACCTGAGTAGTTGGAAAAATATTCCATGTTCTTGATTAGGCTTAAGCAATATAATCAAAATTCTATTGAAAGCCCTATACAGATTCAATGCAATCCCATCAAGATACCAATGACATTCTTCATGGATATAGAAAAAGCAATGCTCAAATTCATATGGAATAACAGAAGACATGGAATTGCCAAAACAGTACTAAGGAAGAAAGAGGAAGCAGGAGGTATCACAATTCCTGAGTTGAAATTTTACTCTATGGCTAAAGTAACAAAAACAGCTTGGTATTGGTATCAAAGCTGAATAGAAGACCAATGGAACAGAATAGAAGATACCAAGACACACCCTCAAATCTTTAACCATCTGATATTTGATAAAGGGGGCAAAAGCACTGTGTGGAAGGACAGCCTGTTCAACAAATGGTGCCGGACAAACTGGACAGTCATATGCAGATAACTGAAATTGGATTCTTACCTCTTATCCTGCACAAAAATAAAATCAAAATGGTTCAAGGATCTGGAAATTAAACCATCAACTTTACAATTACTTAAAGGAAAAGTAGGATCAACACTACACAACTCAGCTCCACCTTCCTTAATTAGATTCCCATAGTGCGAGCATTAAAGTCAAGAATCAATGAATGAGATGCTATTAAGCTAAAAAGCTTCCACACAGCTAAAGAATTAGTTAAGAGTGTCAAGAAAGAATCTACAGAATGGGAGAAAATCTTTGCCTGCTACACCTCGGACACAGGGCTAACATCCAGAATATACAAAGAACTCAAAAAACTGAACACCAAAACCACAAATAATCCAATCAATAAATGGGCTAGGGAGCTAAATAGAAATTTCTCAATGGAGAAAGTCCAAAAAGCCCATAAATATATGAGAAAATGCTCTACATCACTAGCAATTAGAGAAATGCAAATCAAAAATTCACTGAGATTCCACCTCATTCCTGTTAGAGTGGCTAAAATGAAGAATACGAACAATGACAGATGCCGGAGGGTTGTGGGAAAAGAGGAATGTGGGAAAAGAGGAACATTGTCACATTGCTGGTGGGACTGAAAACTGGTACAGCCACTCTGGAAAGCAGTGTGGAGACTCCTCAAAAAACTAGGCCTGGAATCCCCTTATGACCTAGCTATACCACTCCTGGGTATTGTCCCAAAAGAGCTAGAATCGGCTTATTACAGAGATACTGCTTCATCAATTTAGTATAGCTAAACTATGGAACCAACCCAGATGCCCCTCACTGGACGAGTGGATTCAAAAACTGTGGTACATATATACAATGGAGTTCTACCCTGCTGTTAGAGAGAATGATATCATGGCATTGGCAGCCAAATGGATGGAGATGGAAAAAATTATGCTGAGTGAAATATCCCAAACTCGGAGACTCAGGGCTGAATGTTTTCTCTCATTTGTGGAAGCTGGAATACAATTGGAAACAGACTGATGTTGGCTAAGCTAATAATAACCTCAACATGGGTGAATTTTTACACAAGCATGGGGAACCTTGCCTATGATGCTGGGGACGAAGGGAGGGTGGCAGGGATGGGGAGAGGGAAGAGGGGGGATATCAAGGTAGCTGGAGGGAGGGAGTATGGGGGTTATCAACCCGGTGGGGAACCTCCGACTCCCATGAGAAGCCAAACTAACGTAGGGGTAAAGTAGTGTGAAACTGGGATGGGGGGAACCCAAAGAGGGGAGACCATGGAATGGCATCAGCCTCGGCTTGCTCTATCATTATGCATGTGATCAGGATTATAGAGGCATATAGAGGCAACGAATGCCTCTATATGTAAGACTATCTTGAATGAATTAAAAAAATAATTCAGATGAAAGTGAATTGGGAGACCTCATCCTCTGGTAGGTCTATTTGTATTTTATCAGCATCATGTATTGGAGAAATAACTATAACTATACAGGGTGAGGGAATGTTTTGAAAAAGGAAACCCTCCAAGTTGCTTTGGCAATTTCTCTAAAAGGCCCCATCACTTGTAGAGTTAATGGATTTATTTGAAAAAAAAAAAAGAGAACTGAAACTAACAGGGAGTCAATTTTCTGGTCAAAAGGAAACCTGTCCGTACTGGCCTCTTCAGATAAACAGGGGGTGCTATTATATGTGAAATAGCCCAGGACCTGAGAGGTTATCCCGAGTGTCTCAGCTCCCTGGGGAGAACATTTTGGATTTGCCTTTAATGTGGATGTCTGAAGAAATGAGTGCACACCAGGAGGCCTTTTGCACATGTCTCGGGAGCAGACTCAGCAGGCAGGCCTGTGGCTCTGTGGATTTAGCTGTGAGGCGTTAGTACTAAAAGGAATATAAAGCAACTTCTTTCTAGCCATTTTTTCTGAAGCAGAATTTCAAATGAGCAGCTAGTAATCCATTTCATATTCCTGAATACATTTGGGGTATGTTAAAATCTTTTACACCGTCTCAATGACTCTAACCTGCATTTAGTGGTTGTTGAAATTTCCAAAAACACACCTCTGGACAAACTTCATTTGATTTTGTTGTTCTTAGACTGATTTTAATTTGTATCATTCAAAATCTCTTTCCTCTTTGATTTCAAAATTGTTTCACTCTCTGCAGTTGTGTGCAGAACCTGGGGACTATCAGAAGGAAAAGGCTGAACATGTATTATGTGTGAGGTCCTTTGGAAAGAGATATGTGCATGTGGCATGTCAAAATGATTACCTGTGTGAGGAAGATCCAGGTGAGGGAGGAAATGCAGTCCAAAAAGGTTGGTAGGAACTCCTGCCCTCCCTCCACCTGACCTGACTGGGTGGGAACTCCCTCCCTCCATCCACCTGACCTGACTCCATGGAGGACTCCCTCCCTCCATC
>PVKS010022396.1:0-33786 GCA_004027875.1 Aplodontia rufa | reverse complement strand
TGCTACACCTTGGACAGAGGGCTAATATCCAGAATAAACAAGGAACTAAAGAAACTAAATACCAAAATCACAAACAATCCGATCAATAAATGGGGTATGGATCTAAAAAGAAACTTCTCTCCAGTGGAAGTACAGAAAGCCCATAAATATATGAGAAAATGCTCTGCATCATTATTTATAAGGGAAATGCAAATCAAAACCTCAATGAGATACCACCTCACACCTGTTAGAGTGGCAAAAATGAAGAATACAAACAATGACAGATGCTGGAGGGGCTGTGGGAGAAGAGGAACACTGTTACACTGCTGGTGGGACTGCAAACTGGTTCAGTCACTATGTAAAGCAGTGTAGAGAATCCTCAAAAAATTAAGGATGGAACCACCTTACGACCCAGCTATCCCACTCCTGGGTATTTTCCCAGAAGAGTTAGAATCAGCATATTATAGTGATGTGGCTTCCTCAGTGTTTATAGCAGCTCAATTTACTATAGCTAGATCATGGAACCAACCCGGATGCCCCTGATTCGAAGAGTGGATACAAAAACTTTGGTACTTATATACAATGGAATACTATTTGGCCATTAGATAAGATGATATTATGGCTTTTGCAGCCAAATGGATGGAGATGGAAGGAATTATGCTAAGTGAAGTATCCCAATCTCAGAGACTCAAGGGCCGAATGGTTTCTCTCATCTGTGGAAGCTAGAATACATGGGGAAGCAGTATGTTAGATGGCTAAGCTAATAATAACTTCAAATTGTATGATTGTCAATGCAACAGGGAGACGACTCCCTAGGACACTTGAAGGCATAGCAAGGGGATGGGGGGGTTGGAAGAAATCCTAGGAGACTGAGGGTGGGAGTATGGGGAAATCATCTCAGAAGGAGCTCTGTCCTACATTAGATACCCATTTCTTCTGGGGGAAAAAGCAACAGGGGGAACCCAAGCTGGGCATCCATGATATGGCATTAGCCCTGGATAACTAAGTATATATACATTGGTTCTTGAATGTTTGATAATGTTTCCCCCTCAATTGTATCTCTATTTCCATCTAATAAAAAAGAGGGGTGTTCCTTAAGCTAATAATAGTAAAACTGAACCCCATCCCAACACACACCCACACGGTTGATTCTATTTTACCCCAAATTCATCATGAATACCCACTCTCAGCCTCACCTCAGCCAGGAGGTGAAATGGGCATAAGAATACTGAGCAGGGACGGTTATAAAAGTAAGGCAAATGCAGGGAGTAATGAATGTGAACTTCAGAAGTGAGGAAGTCCCTGGAGGTAATAAACATGAAAGGAAAGAAGAGACAGCTGGACAGGTAGAGAGTACCAGATAGGAGTATGGAATTAGAGGGTGACAGGAAGGGAGGGAGCAAGACAGACAGTTCAGAGCTCTGACCAAAGCAGGCCAGAGGAGAAGTAATGGTGTGGTGGGCCAGTTGGACTGGTCTTCAAGGCCTGCTGGGAATTTTGCCTCCAGCAATAATGCCATGATTTCTCCTCCTTGAAATGTCTCTGAGACTTTGAGTGAGGGCTCTCAGG
The DNA here is from genome assembly GCA_004027875.1 of Aplodontia rufa. NCBI lineage: Eukaryota > Metazoa > Chordata > Mammalia > Rodentia > Aplodontiidae > Aplodontia > Aplodontia rufa. The sequence goes on along the minus strand of PVKS010022396.1, from coordinate 32,238 downwards.
GTCTTTGAATTTTTGCTTGTTCTTAGCATTTTTTTCTTAGAAAATAATTAGGTCATTGGGGCCCGTGCAGTTTTTGACTTGTTTTGAACTTGACTATAGCAGAGGACAGACAACAGAGTCAGTGCCCTTAAAGCTACTATGTTCCAAGGTCATATGTGGGCATTGAATTGAATAATTGCCTGCCTGGACCACCCATTTTGTGGGTGCTCTCAACCCAGAGAGCCTAGTGGGGGAGCAGGACCCTCCTATGCAAGAAAGCTGTGGATAGACTCTCAAGTAGGCTCAGCTGAGCCAGCCTAGGAGTACCATACCACCCACTGGGCCACAAAGGCTGGAAAGTGAAAATCAAAGGTCACATCCAAAAAGAACACTGCCCTGGAAGGTGGATCCTAGACTGGGTGGGAAAGGGACGGTGACAATTGTTGTTGATATCCCACATCCCTCTAGCTCACCTCTGCTTCCAATGGCAGCTATGGTGGTACACACTCAAGGCAGAGTTTCCTACTTTTCTCTGTTCCTGAGTAGCCCCTCTTGTATGTGTGTTTGTGTGTATCTATGAGGCCCTGGGGATTGAATCTAGGAGTGCTCTACCACAAAGCTACATCCCCAGACCTTATTACTTTTTATTTCAAGACAGTCTTGCCAAGTTGCTGAGGCTGGTCTTGAACTTGCAATCCTCTTGCCTCCCTAGTAGCTGGGATTACAAGTGTGTGCCACAGTGCCTGGCTACTTAAGGTTTTTTTTTTTTTTTTTCCATCCCCTATGGGAAAGACTGGAAGTGGCAAAATATACCCAAGGGGCAAATCTCAACTGATAAGGGATGGGCATCAAGGGAATTACATTCCGATTTCTCCATTGCTCAGTGGGAAAACTCTGAGGTGTAAACTTTATGGGCTCAGCATGATCCCAGAAGGACTAAGTCCTATCTGCCCACAGTGGACCCATTTGATGCACACTTCCTCATCTCATTTTCCCTGCTCCTTTGCTCTTGCTTACCCCATAAAATAAACTACATCCAATTCCTTGTCTCATAATGCATTTAAAGACCATAAAATAGCACAAGAGAAATCTTTTTGTGATTTTTCCAGCTCCGAAGTAGTCCATAGGGCTGGGCTGAGGAGAACTGTTGGGGGGCTCTGCATCTGACTGCTGGTTTACAGGTGATCAGTTGCTTATAGGACAGGGTCATCATCATATAGGAAGAGGAAAGGAGAGCTCAGCAGTTATCCCTCCCAAGCACTGGGGAGGCCAGGGCTGGCTTACTAGCAGCAAGCCCCCATAGGTCTCCAGTGGCAACTATAGGCTTTTTTTTTAAAAAGAAGGAGAGAGAGAAAGAATCAATTTTTTTTTAAATTTTTTTCACCTGGCCTTTGTTGTATACCTGGTGCTGGTGTTTGAACCCAGTTCCTTGTGCATGCCAGACAAGCACTCTAACCGCTGAGCCACCACTCCAGCACAACTGTAGGTTTTTCAAACTGGAAAGAATCTTAGGGGTAATCCAATACAACCTACTCTACATAGAAATTCCCTTTACAACTTCTGTGACACCTGCTTAAACACCTCCAGTAACAAGGAACTCCCAGTTTTATAGACAGCCTCATCCATTGTTGTTGAACAGCTATTAGAAAGTTCTTAATACTAAATGGTAATTGGTCTCCCAGAAACTTCTCACTGATCCTAGTTTATCCTTTTACTTCAGAGTTTCAGGTCAGCTTTCCACTCAAGACTCCTCCAAATATTCTAAACCCAACCATTTCACTATTACATCTTTCTTTTCCAGTCAAAACAATCTAATTTTTCTTGTTTTGTTTTTGTACTGGGGATTGAACCCAGGGGCACTTAACCACAGAGCTATATCCCCAGCTCATTTTTAATTTTGAGACAGGGTCTTGCTAAGTTGCTAGGGCCTCGATAAGTTGCTGAGGCTGGCTTTGAACTTGCGATCCTCTTGCCTCAGCCTCCCAAGTCACTGGGATTACAGGTGTGCCACCAAGCCTGGCTGCCTTGTCCTGTCTTTGAATTACTTGATCCTTGGAGCCTCCTCACCCTGGACCCCCTCCTCCAGGGGTGTCCCCTCCAGGGAAATGTGCTTGTCAGTATTCCTCTTACAGTATGGTGCTCAATGATGCTTTCAGAGTGGTGTGGCCAGTGCAGAACGTTCCTTAGCATAGCCCCAAGTTCATTTACATTCTTGATTCCTAGCAATGTAACTTTTTTGGCAGGTGCATAACACTGCTGACTCAATTGGACTGTGAAGACACTGAACTTCTGTTATTTGGACTTCTCAGCATCTCTTTTCACTTTTTTCAGGTAACAGTAACCCTTCTCCACTTCCCATTCTTGAGGTTTTGCCAGGATCATAACGACAATATCCTCTACCCTTAGTCATAGGTCTTTCCTTGGTCACAGTCAATGCTCCAGTGATGAGCCTGTGACCCAGGCCAGGCCAATTAAAGTCCTTCCCTGGGATTTATTATATGGAGATGGAAAGCGTGATTTTGCCTCCAGAGTGATTAACGGGGACGATGCAAGCTCTCTGTGCTATACCAACCAAAGAAGAGTAAAGAATGAAAAGGAGACTGAGGGTAGTGTTAAGCTTCTTGGATCCTGAGCTAGCTCCATTTTTTGACCTTCCCAGTCAATGTCCCTTTACTGCTTAGTCTATATTGAGTCTGGCTTCTATCACTAGAATAAACTCTTTGTCCTCTGTTTCTGTAGTTTTTTATTTTTTTAGAGAGAGGGGGATAGAGTGAAAGAGAGAGAGAGAGAGAATCAACTTTATTTCATCTGGCCTTTGTTTCTCCAACAATTAGTTCTGTATATGGTACCTAGGGTTTGAATCTGGGTCCTTGTGCATGCCAGGCAAGTGCTACAACTGCTGAGCCACAGCTCCAGCCCCTCTGTAGTTAAGTTTGATCCTAAATGAAAGACTTTATTTCTATTAGGGTTCCACTTTGTCCCATTGCTCTAGTCTGTAGGAAAATGCTATAATTCTGATTCTGTTATTCAATCAATTACCTACCCCTCTCATTTTCAGCAAGATTGACTTTTACTCATCAAATCACTGATAAAATGTTGCGCTGGACAGAGGAAAGAAAGGAGGTGGGGAGGAAGGGAGGAAGAAAAATCAGCTTGTCAGGTTATCAATGTGTGAGTATACTCATGGGATGGTTGTTGGAAACACTGTGAGTCTATCCTTTCATGATTTTGTGACTTTATCAGACACTATGACAAAGACCACTTTGTACCTTGGCATTCTGGTGAACCACCAGGTGATGATTCCATAAAAAAATATATGATTAATGAACCAAAATCAATCGTAAAGGGGCTGGAGCGGTTGCTCAGAGGTTAGAGCACTTGCCTGGTATGTGCAAGGACCCGGGTTCAAACGCCAGCACCACATACACAACTAAATGTTGGAGGAAAAAAAAGATGAAAAAAATAAATAAAACTGATTCTTGCTTTCACTCTCTCCCTTTCTCTTAAAAAATCAATCTTAGAGATTACTTGTTCTTTATTTTACTCTCATAAATTCTTAGTAACTCATCTCCTTTTCTGTGCATACACACATGCACACACAATCCCCCTCACCCACCCCATCTTTCCCTACTTTTCTCATCTGCTAAAGAATGAATTCTTTAAAAGTGGATTAGATATGGGGCTGGAGCAGTTACAGCACTTGCCTGGCATGAGTGAGTACACAAGTTTGAACCCCAGCACCATGTACACAACGAAGTCTTGGAGCAATGAAGGCCACATGAAAAACTAAATAAAATTGATTCTCTCTCTCTCTCTGTCCCTCTCTCTCTTTTTTTTTTTTTTTTTTTTAAAGGTGGATTAGGTCAGCATGAAGGGAGCAGAGAGTCAGTCTGGGAAGAGAAAACCTTTGCTTCAGAATAATGTATGATATAAAGCACTTGAAATAGGGGAGATGGGTAGAAATGAGAGATGAACATTCCTCAGCTATACATGGATTCATGGGGCAGTAAGTACATGGAAGGCTTAGCAAGCAAGCCAAGGCTTCAGGATGGGAAAGAGAGGAGCTGAGGCTATTTCTCCAGTCCTACCTGAAGGAGGCAGTGTGCTACAGCAGTAGCACAGGCTGGAGTTAGACCTCTCCAGCCAAATATCCGCTACCACCTTATGTGAGTCCAGAACTCCTGAGACAGACACCCAGGTGATGTGCTTCACTTTTCCCATTTTCTTACACTCAGTTACCAAATCCCAGTGGTTCTTCACCCAAATGCTTCCCATTTCTACTGTTCTCTAGCCACTAGCCTTATTTCCTCTTTCATGTAGACATCACCTTTTCAAATATTTCAACCCTGTTGTCCCTCTCTTCACTTTCTGGGGCTGACATATACATTTGAGTGTTTGTTAATGTCCCTTGGACCAGCTCTTGGAATCTTGGTTTTGTTTTCTTCCTCTCTTCCCACTCCATTTTTTGATGTTCCAGTTCAGATGAACTTTACTGACCAATCTTCAAGTTCACTGGCTCTTTCCTTAGCCATGCTTAGCTATTGAATGTCCATTGGAGCAATTCATCTCTGATATCATGAATTTGCTTGTTTGCATGTTTTGCTTTACAGGCAATCAATCCCAGGGCCTTGCGTGTGCTAGGCAAGTACTCTACCACTGACTGATGTACACCCTCAGTCCTTTTTGAGACAGGGTCTTGCTAAGTTAATTGCCCAGGCTGGTTTTGAACTCTGGATCTTCCTGCTTCAGCATCCTGAGTAGCTGGGATTACAGGTGATAATGCCCTGCCATTATCATGTTTTTTATTTGTAGCATTTCCATTTGACTTTCTTAGTTTCCCTGCCTCTGCTGAAATTCCTCATCTGTTCATGTAATTTGCCCACCTTTTCCCACTGGAGCCTTTATCATATTGGTCCTCATTAAAGTCATGTCAGCTAGTTCAATCTGTGTCATCTGTGAGTCTAGTTCTGTTGATTTATCTTCTGACAATGAATTGGAATGTCTTGTCTTTTTGACAAATTTTTTAAAAATTTTATTTGTTTTTTAGAGAGAGAGAGATGGAGGGTGGGGAGAACAATTTTATTCATTTTTTCGACACTTAGTTGTACATGCGGTGCTGGGGTTTGAACTCACATACTTGCACATGCCAGGCAAGTGCTATAACCACTGAGCCACCACTCCAGGCCAAGTCAAACTTCTTAAGAGGCAGATAGGGTATGGGTTTTGTTGTTGTTCTCATTACCTTCAGTGTACCCCAGGCTTCAAATTCAAGTGTTGGATCTCTTAGAGGGGGTAGGAGTGTTGGGCATTTCTCAGTGTTCCTGCTCCACCCTCAGCTTTCCAGCCATCCCAAGGCTGATTCTGTTATCCTGGATTGATTTCAGTCTTATTTTTTTTATACTGATAACTGAACCCGGGGGCACTTGACCATTGAGCTACATCCCCGGCGGGGCCCCCCACCCCCACTTTTTTCCTTTTTTTTTTTTTTCTACTTTTTGAGACAGCGTCTCACTAAGTTGCTGAGACTGGTCTTGAACTTACAATTCTTTTGCCTCAGCTTTTGCCGTCACTAGGATTACAGGCATGTGCTACTGCACCCAGCTCAGCTTCAGTCTTAAACAGTTTGTATGTTCCTGAGCTTCAGAAATTGGGACTTTCTCAGTGTCTTTGCTCCTCCCCATGGCAGTCAAACTCTGCCATATATCTACAGTTGATTTTGGGTGGGCCAAACTTTCTTTCCTTTTCCCCAATAGAGCAGGCCTTTACTTGAATCTTAGCCTAAGACAATTTCCTGCCCTTACCTTTGGGGTAAAGCATTTTGGCTCTATTCTTCCCACAGAGTCAATGGGTCTTTCTTTGCCTGCATTCAAGAAGGGCAAGAAGGCCAGGTGTGGTGGCACACGCCTGTAACCCCCGCCCCCCAGCAACTTGAGAGGCTGAGGCAGAAGGATCATAAGTTCAAAAACTGTTTAACTAACACAAGTGGGTATCTCAATTACCAGGTAAATCTAGGGTGAACAATGGGTGACAACTGATGACATCAAGGCCTCAGAACTAGTTGTAGGTTCTCTTGAGAATGCATACACATTTTGTTGCATCTGCTTGGCTAGGTAAATGGGTGAGATTTCTTTCTTATTTTTCAATCTGATAGCAGATTTCCTGTGAGATTAACAAATTCTAATTTAAGGCTTATTCCATAACGAAACTTTTCTTTCTTTACTACCTTGTGAGGAAGTTTTCTGGATTAAGAGATTTTGTTTTTTATTGTATTTATTTAATACCTTACTGACATCAGAAAGAAGCAACACTGCAGACATCTTGATTTTGAAATTCCAGCCTCCAGAACTTTGAGAAAATAAATTGTTGAGACAATAAATTCTTGTTTAATTAAAAAAAAAAGAAGGATCATAAGTTCAAAGCCAGCCTCAGCAACTTAGTGAGGCCCTAAGCAAATTAGCAAGACCTTTTCAAAATAAAATATATTTAAAAAAACAAAAGGCCTGGAGATGTGGCTCAGTGGTTAAGCATCTCTGGGTTCAATCTCAGATACCAAAAAAAGACGGGCGAGATTTGTACACTCCACTAGCACTAGCAGCAAGTAGGTCTTGTTTTTATTCCTTCTCTTGAAGCAGGAGTTTGTTGTCTCTTCCCCTGTGGCTGATGGCTTTTGCTCACAGGAGAGGAGGAATGAGGAAGCACTTTAGGCTTTTTGCCTTCCCCTAGCAGGTACCTTTATCAACTCCTGCCCATGCCACCACGAAGAAAAGCTCTTTCCTGTCTCTTGCCCTCTCCACACTTTCTCTCATGAACCCCAGGAGAAGCCTGTGGAAAAAAGGTCTGCTTTAGAGTACAGACTTGCCCAAGTCTGGAATACTTTCCAACTATCCTTAGCTGACAAGATAGCCCATGTGTATCTTTTATATTTTTGTTAACATTTTTGTGGGTATCTTTTTACCCACTTGTGTAACAGCCACATCTTTGCCAAAATTGAAGCAGTTCATGTGTCCCTCTCTCTCCTTTATTTGGTTGCCTTGTGATCTGAGGTTTCTGATGGGCTCAAGGAAAGCTATAAAAGCTGGAGTGGTGGCTTGGCGGTTACAGCACTTTCCTGGCATGCGCGAATCCTAGCACCATGTACATGACGAAGTCTTGGAGCAACAAAAGCCACATGAAAAACTAAATAAAACGGATTCTCTCTTAAAAAAAAGAAAAGAAGGGGCTGGAGCAGTGGCTCAGTGGTTACGGCACTTGTCTAGTATGTGTGAGTATATGAGTTCAAACCCAAGCACCACATACACAACAAAGTGTTGGGGCAACGAAAGTCACATGGAAACCTAAATAAAATTGATTCTCTCTTTCTCTCTCTTGCTCACTGTCCCTCTTTCTTTAAAAAAAGAAAGAAAGAAAAGCTACAATTAGGGGCTAGAGTGGTGGCTCAACAGGTACGGTGCTTGCCTGGCATGCATGAGTATGTGAGTTCAAACCCCAGCACCACATATACAATGTTCTCAGAGCAATGAAAGCCATGTGAAAAAACTAAATAAAATTGATTCTCTCTTTCTCACTGTCCCTCTCTCTTTAAAAGAAGAAAAAGAAAGAAAAGCTACAATTAGGTAGATTATCTGTTTCTCATTGTTAGGGTATTAGTGACATTTTTCTTTTTGTAGCATTCTACATACTAAGTGGACGTAGACATTCTCAAGTCACTATCATCTCTTTCTTAGGCAACTGTACCCATCTTCATAACTAAGCCTGCATGTGATGTTGCTTCTCTCTATACCATAGCCAGCATAAGTATTAAAATTCTGTAGCCATCAGAAACAAAAGGGGACCCCATAAAATACTTGAAATTAGCTACATAAAATCTAAAGCCTAGATCATGGTTATCAGTTATCTATTGCTAACAATCAAACCCAAACTTAATGGCTTAAGTCATGATATTTATTTTGCTCATGAATCTGCAGTGCTTTGCAGAGACCACTAGCCTCCTGTTCCACTTAATATCAACCTGGCAGGCTTAAAGGCTGGGGGTTGAAGTCATCTGCATGAAAAGAAAGAGAGAGTGTGTGCAAAGCTTTTATAACAGCCTCAGAATTCACATTATATTATGCTAGACTCTCTTATTAAGGTAGAACTGACTAGTTCAAAGGCAGGGAATCTTGACCCAACATCTCAATGGAGGAGTGTTACATCACACTGTAACATCAATGTGTGGGATGTGGTATGTTGACATGGCCATCTGCAAAAAATAATCTACCATACAGGATTCTATTTGTTGTAAAACAGTGAAAAAAATAACTTAATTCAAGATAGAAAAAAAAGAAAAACCATGAGGGACTAAATTGTATCACTTCATGTAGACATAGCATGCATACATTTCATGTAGCCAAGTGTGAATAATTTGTATACTCCCAATTATTTTATTTTTTTAAGAGAGAAGGACAGTGAGAGAGAGATACAGAGACAGAGAGAATCAATTTTTATTGAGTTTTTCACATGGCTTTCGTTACTCTGACACTTAGTTGTGTACGTGGGTGCTGGGGTTTGAACCAGTGTACTTGCGCATGGCAGGCAAGCGCTGAAACCACCGAGCTACCGCTACCGCTCCAGCACCACTCCCAATTATTTTAATCAGGTCAAGCCCACAATAGCTATTAACCATCTTTCTAGATGCAAATCGGATCTTGTCACTGCCCCTCTTAAAATGGGCCATTAGCTTCTTGGTTTAGTCAGCTTTTTTTCATTGCTTTTACCAAAAGACCTGACAAGACCAATTTTAGAGGAAGAAAAGTTTATTTGGGGGCTCATGGTTTCAGAGGTCTCAGTCCATAGATAGCCAGCTCCATTGTTCTGGGCCCAAGTGAGGAAAACATCATGGCAGAAGGGTATGGAGGAAGAAAGCAACTCAGGATGTGGTAATCAGGAAGCTGAGTGACTAAGCTCAGCTCAAGGAGGACAATATATGTACTCCAAAGGCACACCCCCAGTGACCCACCTCCTCCAGTCACACCCTACCTGTTCGCAAGTTAAGGCTCTTACAGCCCTATCGTTTCACTTCTAAACTTTCTTGTATTGTTTTACACAAGAGCTTTTGGGGGACACCATATATCTAAATCATAACACTCTTGTTCCCCCACAGTGAATTCTCAACTTCTTACCATGATTATAAAACCCATCCGATGTGGCCCTTATTAACTTCCAACCTCATCTCTTGTTACTTCCTCCTTTTTTCTTTAAGCTGTAGTTAGAATGAACTACTTTTGATCCTCCAAACTTTTGATTTTTGTATTTGTTGCTTTCCTCTTCTGGGACTCTCTTTTATCCCCTTGCTCTTATTCCTCCTCTATTTCTTCTCTCTCTCTCTCTTTTAAAAGAGAAGGGGAGTGAGAAATAATCAATTTTATTTATTTTTTCAACTGGCCTTTGTTTCTCTGACACTTAGTTGTGTATGTGGTGCTGGGGTTTGTACCCAGGTACTCATGGATGCCAGGCAAGCACTCCAACTCTGAGCCACCGCTCCAGCACCTTATCCCTCTATTTCTTCTCACTTGTTTTTCTGCATTCGGCTTTCCTAATACTGGCTCTCTCATACTCCCACCCTAACTGGCCTCCACCTCTCCATCCCAAGTGCCCTCAAAGAACCCTATACTTATGCTTCCTCAGTGTTAATCAGGTAGCCCCTATCTTCCCTTCCATCATCCTATGTAGGAAGGCAGGGTTTTGTTTATCACTATGCACAGTACCTGGAGCATGGCAAGGGCTAAACATACTGATTAGATTCCTTAAATAAATTTACTTTGAGCTGAGCTGAATGGTGCTTGCGTGTAATCCCAGCAGCTCAGGAAGCTAAGGCAGGAAGATCACAAGTTCAAGGGCAACCTCAGCAACTTTGTAAAGCCCTAAGCAACTTAGTTAGAATGTGTCTTAAAATAAAAAGGGTGGGGATGTAGCTCGCTGGTTAAGAACCCCTAGGTTCAATCCCCAATACACACCCCCCAAACAAACAAAAAAAAACGCTCCAAGGCTCAAGTAAACAACCCCACAAACCTACCATTGCTATAGTAGTGGCCTATCTTGAATCTTATAACTGAAACAGGGCCAAAGCTGGTTGGGATAGTTTAGAATTTTTCAAGAAAATATTGGTTGTTTCTTCACCTGAGAGGATTCACTCCAAGATAGGCCAGGAAGCGGCTCCAGGAGTCTTCTCTCATCTAGCAATCATCCTGGTGGACAGACCTGCCTGGGAGGAACACATCTCAGCAACAGCTGGTGGGATGTTTGTTTATTTGCTGTTCCTATGTCCAGAACCTATTTCTGGAGAAGGTACTGGATATAAACTTATGCCATTCCTTTGCTGACCTTGCCAAACAGTGGGTAATGAGAGCATGTGCCAGAAAGAACAGTGACAGTCATTTAGTTTATTTCCCTGGCTCCAACCCAAGCTTCTCTGGGTATACTAGGTCATTACTGCTTTGCTTCTGTTGGCAATTACCCTTCTCTGGCTCTATGATTTAGCATTAAATATTGCTTCATTTTCTCTGTCAGTTTTACTAGGGACAGAAAGAAAGAAAGTTACAGGTGATAAGGCTCTCCCAACTCATAAATTTGATTTAAGGAAATCCTCACCGGAATTCCTTTGAGTATAAAAGGCCAAAAAGCATTTGGGCCAATGCAATTTTTCCCATGGTTAGTTCAATTACTAAGGGAACTGGAACACTAAGGGGTCTTTTGACTTATGACCGACCACTACAGTAAGCCACAAAACAAAGATAGCACCCAAGACTCTTGGCTTCAAATTTAGTGCTACTATGATAGCCTAAGATAATAAGTTAGCTTTGGGAGCTAATATCAAATCTAATTTTGGTAAATGGGGTTTCACCTTTTTTTGACCTATCACTTGTCACCTCAGAACCAACTGTAATCATAGTTAACAAACTCACTGGAATCCCTTTCTGTGGAGATCTATCTTAAAGATTTAATCAAGAAGGTGACTAGAGAACTAGGGCCTTCCTCCCACACTTCTATCACATTGTCCTCTAAATCAACACCCTACCTTCTCATACTAAAATGTCTTTTCTTCAGGCAGAAAATGTGTGATAAGGAAAATAAAAAGACAGACTCTTGCCTAACTTACAGGAACATTATTTTCTGGTATAGAAACATTCTTTTATTTATTTATTTATTTATTGGTACCAAGGATTGAACCCAGAGATGCTCAATCTCTGAGCCAAATCCCCAGCAGTTTTTATTTTGAGATAGGGTTTCACTAAGTTGCTGAGGCTGGCTTTGAACTCATGATCCTCCTGCCTCAGCCTCTTGCGTCGCTGTGATTACAGGCATGCAGCATTGCACCTGGCTAGAAACATTTTTATACCATCCTTAAATTATTGTTACTGAAGAAGAAAAAATTTTTTGCTTATCATGTGAAGTGAAGAAAAACCTCAAGTCTTTTTTTTTCTTTCCAAAACCTATCTATCCTGCTGAAAGCCATCAGATGGCTGGCCCTGGAAGAAGAGTGAGGTCTGGTATCTGAATCTCAAGTAGATATGGCAGTTCCAAGCTTGATCCGAAGCCAGACGATAATCACTGTTCTGATTTCCCCAACATTTCCATAAATCTCTGGGCATGGTAGCACATACCTATAATCATAACCATTCAGGAGGCTGAGGCAGGAGGTTTACAAATTTGAGGACTGGGAATGTATCTCAGTGGTAGCACCCTAGGTCCAACCCACAGTACCACACACACACACGCACACACACACACACACACACAAAATATATATATAGGATACTTTTTTTAAAAAAACATTTATTCTGAGTCAGAGTCTCATTAGTTTCCTTAAGGACTTGCTAAGTTGCTGAGACTGGTCTTGAACTTGCAATCCTTCTGTCTCAGCCTCCTGAGTTGCTGGGATTACAGGAGTGCACCACCATGCCCAACCACAAAGAGATACTTTCTATATATCAATGATATCCTACTAATCAAAATCAGTAGAAAGCTGGACACAATGATGCATGCCTGTAATCTCAGCTATTTGGAAGGCTGAGACACAAGGATCACAAGTTTGAGGTTAGCCTGGGAAACTCAGGGTGAGTCTATCTCAAAATAACAAGTAAAAAGGGCTGGGAATATAGCTCAGTGGTAGAATGCCCTGGTTCAATCCCCAGTACCACAACAGGAAAAAAAAAAAGATTAATATCATTAGTCAATGGAAAAAGATATATTTGAAAATTATAAGAAAATATTCATAACATTAAGCAAGTATATTGAATCACTTAGTTGGCTCTTACCATTTCAGGTAATGCAAATACTTGATTTGGAAATGAAGATTTTTACAGCTACCTTGCTGATCATTAGTGATTTGGAAACTATTATCCAGGAAGAAGCTTCATGGAGCCCTGGCTTCTGAATCTACCCTCAGAACACCAAGGTTTGGACTGTCGGAGGGCTTGTGTTAAAAACAGGAGGTGGGGGGCTAGAACAGTGGTTTAGCAGTTGGAGCACTTGCCTGGCATGCACAAAGACCCAGGTTCAAATCCCAGCACCACCTACACAACTAAGTGTCAGAGAAACAAAAGCCTGATGAAAAAAATAAATAAAATTGATTCTCTTTCTCTCTCTCTTTCAATCAATCAACCAATCAAACAGGAGGCAGGCAAAGGTTACCAGCTCCCCTACCCTGGAATGCATTTATCTTTACCTCCCACTACCTGGGAACATCCCTTTGGGAGGAATCCAGTCAACAGCACCATACACAGTTATTCTGATGAGAAAAGTTTTATATGGACAACAGATATTTTGTATGTTTATATGAATAAGAGCGTGATAAACAAGGAAGAAACTGCAGGCTCAGCCATGAAAGCTGTGACAAGAAAAAAGTTTGCAACTATTCAGAGTAGTGTCAAACACTAAACCATATTTACAAGTCTAATTTGGAAATTGGCACAGGAAGAAGCTGGGGGAGAAGCCATGCATGAAATAAAAAAAACACATATACACAGATATAAACACCCATATTATCACACTTCTTTCACCCATTTTTTCCACAAGGCAAAATCAGACAAAGGAAAAGCCCAGCCTCTTTTTCCAGGGTCCCTCAAATTCCTTCAGATTTGTTACAGAAGCCCCACATGGGCTTGGATTCAAGGCAGCTGACTTCACTCTTGCTGGCTCTACTCACCTCCGACAATTTACCAAGGAAATATGTGGGATACTGGCATGAATACACAGAAGAGGGAAAAAAAAAAAAACAAAGCTCACTTAACTTATACATTATACACAAGGCCATACTTTTACACCCAGTCCTTCACAAGATTCTTGTCGTACTTCTAGCCAGCAACAGAGCTCAGTGAAGCTGTGAAACACAGAGGAAAGCAGTGTTCTGATCCAGCACTCACTGGGTCAGTCACTTCATCCAAGACAGACACATACCAGCCCTAAGCAAGTCCTCAGGGGCCTGCAGCTGTTTGCTTTGTGGAGTGGAGGTTTGGACTTTTATCCTCCCTGGATTTCTCCTTACTGCCACTGCCGCTGAGCTCTGTGCACTTCCCTCTGGACCTGAGACAGCTGCTCAGCTTGTGTGTAATTTATTGCTCTGCTGTTGCTGGCTTGTCCCCGGCCGCCACTGACTTCTCAACCTGTGACTCTGGAGGGATCAGATACTGGACCTCCTCTGTGCTGATGGCTACTTTATCTGGCTGGAGCCACCTCTTGAAATGTTCCAAGGTGCTACAAAAGAACAGAAGAAAAGGGTGGCTGTATCAGACCTGGCTGATTAATTACTTAATAATTAGCTCAGTTACTCAAATACTGCCTTCCCGCCCACCACCAATTTCTTCCTACAATTGTTTTTCACCACTAACATGGGGAGAACAACGATACTCTTCTGACAGCTGTGCATCCTGGCAGCGCCGTGGCATAATTTACCCCCTAGTAGGCACTTTGGCTATAAGCAGCACCAGGCCCCCTTCAAATGCAAAGCCTCTGAAGGCTTGATGAGCTTACACCTCAGTCTTATACTTTTTTCCTCAAAACTGAAGAGAGAAATTTTCAAGGGAGAAAACACTCAAATAAATATCAAATTATTAGGAAGACAGAAACCTGAGCATCTTTAAATCTCTCACACCTGAAGCATCTGAGGCTCAGTTACATACATAATGCTAATCTGTAGCACTTGCCATTTTTCATGTATGTAGGTTTTATTTATTTCATCCCATAGCAAATCCCCAAGATAGAAACATCTGAGTTGCAAATGTTCCCCACAAAGGAATGGCCTCTATGCCAGAGGGCTCTTTTTGTTTGCCTAAGTAGAGAGAGGATTGTCAGGTTCACAGCCCCTCTCCCACCTTCAAGTATCCAGGCTCCTACACCTTACAGTTATTAGACATTCACAGTAAAATATAATGACTAGAAATAATGTAAACCCCATTCTATGCTTTTTAATAGCACAAAGTCATAACATCAGATTTTTAGATGTTTATCAGAGTATGGAAGAATTATGTTTTGGACAGCTGGATTTCTCCCACTATTTCCTTGCCAAAAGCATATGAGGAGGAGGATTACCTACCTGGCCTTCATAAACATGAAGACCCACATGAGTCTACTGCAAAATGGCCTCTGCTTAAAACTTAAACTTTGAAGTTTGAAAACAAATGTATAGTTACTATTTCCTGATGCTTGTACTGAACAATGACAGAAAGAAGTTTTCCCACAGATGTAGGCATGGGCATCAGATCCAAACGTAAGAGGGCAGAGCAAGTAGCTGACTGACTCTTATGCCCATAGTTCAGGAGATTCAGGTGTGATGGGGATATTTAATCATCAACTACCCTTTTCACAGAATTGTTCAAATTATTTCTATAGAAAAGGGAAAGGCACATTATTTTAGGTATGAATAAATACACAGAAATGTGCTGATCTGATTTCAGAGAAAGAGAATTCCTACGGGAGAATTACAGAGGAGGAAGTTTTGTCGTCTCAAAACTGGAGTGGAGGGAGATATGCAAGGGGAGGGAGACTAAGTAAATACCAAATTATTAATAGGTCAGAATGTGTACATCTTCAAATCGCCTATGTTTGAGGCAGTTTGTGGCTCAATTAGGTTGCGCCTTTAGAGATAAAAAAGAACAAACTTCATTTTCAGAGCCCTCAAAAGGTAGTTGGTCTGACCTTAGAGGCCACACTGATTTTTGAAGGATTTGGGGACATGCTGATCCAATATTTGAGATAATATAAGTGAAGGCATTTTGTAAATTAAGAAGTTAAATGTAACTACGAAGTTTTATTCACACTGTCCTTGATTTCAGCAGCAGCATCTTCATCTGACATGATAGGACTTTTAAAATGAATATTACTGATGTCTTGCAAACTTAGATTAAATCATATCCCCCTAACAACTTTGGTTAAAATTTAAGTTTTCATTCCTCCATGAATTTTTTAAATTAAAATTTTAATTGATAAAAACATAAAAATTGTACATATTAGTGGGGTTCCCCCATCAATTGTTATTTTGAATAAATTATAACTAAACTTTAAAATTCTGTTAGGGAGGATAATATTAATAATTGCTAACATTTATATAGTGCTTAACATGTTCCAGGCAGTGTTCTAAGGCCTTTATACAGAGTAATTCATTTAACCCTCATAACAACCTTATGAGATAAAAGATATTAATCTCACCATACAGATTAGGAAACTGAGGCACACACAGGCTATTTATCCCAGAACATGCAACAAGTGAAGTGGCACAGTCAACTTTCCAAGTGTCAGGTACCTGTCTCCAGGTCCCATTTGAGTAACAGATCATCAGTGTGCAGGGGAAAGCTGACTCTCTCACAGATCTTGTGTGAATGTGCTTGCCTGCTTTGGAGAACTTATACCCTTTTTGTCATTGTTTCAAAAACTGAATCTTTGCACACAAGTGAGAGCACATATTATGCAAACATCATACTTATTATAGCACAATATCCTCTCTACCTTTCTATATCCAAACCACCTGCAGGTGTCATTCAAGCCCTCCCTCCGTCCCTCTTACAAACACCAGAGTCAGAAGAGAGGAGGGAGCTTAATGGTCTCTTGACACTCAAAGTACATTCTGTCACTTCCACTCATCTAGCTCTTCTCTTATGCTGCTTCTTATTATTAGGTATGTCTTTATATATATATTTGTTATCTGTTCCCAACTATCTCTGCTGATGACACCAAGCACAGTGCCTTCACACAGCAGCTACTTAATAAATTTATTCATTTGGTCTA
This sequence comes from Aplodontia rufa, assembly GCA_004027875.1. NCBI lineage: Eukaryota > Metazoa > Chordata > Mammalia > Rodentia > Aplodontiidae > Aplodontia > Aplodontia rufa. The sequence continues at coordinate 16,002 of PVKS010022396.1, read as the reverse complement.
CACAAATTTATTGAGTAGCTACAATATGACAAAAACTCTGGAAGGCAATGGAGATTCAGAAGTAAGAAGACATGGTTCCAGTTGTTGGTTGATTACTACTTTCTCAAGTGCATTACTTACTTAAAAATGAAGATGATGCTTTATCCTCAACACTACTCAGTCTGTGACTAATATGTAGCCAGGATATTTGCATTTTGGCAAAAACACCCACTCTCAAAAATCTGCTGAGCTAAGAGCAAAAAGAGCAACCTTACAAAGGCCGATTTCAGCTCAAAAGAGCTGATGTTGATCTCAATAAATATCAGGACTGAGGTGTCACTATCCCTGAATTCTTTAGAGAAGTATTCTCAGTGAAACAGACTGGAATTGGACTGGAAATCAATTACCTCTCATCAGAATCAAGTCCATCCACAAAGAACTCTGATGCTAATTTCTCCTGGAGGAAATGATCCCAGCATTCCTTCTTGGCTTGGGCCAGGGTTCGAAGCATGTCCTTGGAAGTGACTTCCTCATTTAAACCTTTGATTCTTCTTAGTTTCTTCTCTAAAGAGAAAAGAAATGGGGCTGGAGCGGTGGCTCAGAGGTTATGGCGCTTGCCTGGCATGTGCAAGGATGCTGGTTCAAACCCCAGCACCACATACACAACAAGATGTTGGAGCAACAAAAGCCCCATGTAAAAAATAAAATAAAATTGATTCTCTCTTTCACAATCCCTCTCTCTTAAAGAGAGAGGGAAAAAAAGAAAAGGAAAAGTGGGTATGAAATGAAATTTTAACTGTCTAAAATGCAAAATGTCAACTTACCCATTCTTGCTGATGAATATATCCACATTTCCTATAAAGAGCTAATTTTTAAAGGATACATAAAAAGGGACTGAACATACTTCTTTTTCCTTCATAATGTCCTTATCTTGATTGTATCAAATAAATGTTTAACCCCAGAAAAGGGAAAAGCCATGGGTTCTCATAAATAAATCAATGGCATGTTTTCTTTGAAATCACAGAAGCCCAGCAGGTATCTCTCTCAGGAATGCCTGTTTTCCCTTGTATGACATGTGTATACTATCATCTTTTTTCTAACTCCTTGAAAATAATGTCTCTGAGGAGTAAATGGTTTTTCTTCTTGTTACAGTGACATGAAGTGGTTTCCAAACCTCATGAGAAAGAATTAGAGAAAATGATGAGAGATCCAATGGTTCATTAGATACTAAAATTGACTTGATGAGAACTCAATGATAAGAGACCTTTAAGATCTCTCTGTGATTAAATTCTTCATTAAAGAAAAAGAATCTCCCAATACTTTAAAAAGTTGCTCAGTTTGTGGTCTGGATGTTGGAGCCTAATAAAAACAAACATCTTGCAACCCCTCTGAGAGTAGTCCATATGGCTTCCTGATGATAGATGTTTAATTACTCTTCTTTGCATTTTAAGTATAGCTTTTGAACAGATTTTCCCTTTTGAAGAACACAAGTAAGGATATCACCATTTACCTTCTTCCTTAATTTCATCTTTCCTTCTACTATAATAGTGTCATATGCTACATAAAGATGCTTTGGTCAAGAACAGACCACATATACAATGGTGAAATCATAAAATTATGTCACCTATTGATATTCACCATAGCTATCTTAGTTTATGTACACTATGATGTTCACACAATTATGAAATTATTTAACAACACATTTCTCAGAATGCATCCTGTTGTTAAGCAATGTATGATTATGCACAGGTAAATGATGGCTTTTCTGGGGTGGGGAAGAATGGACATCAACCCCAGAACCAACAGAAATTTTATGATATGCAATACTGTTTGCATTTCTAAACAGGTCACATCAGCTAACACCCACTGATCAAAACAATAAGCACTGTGTTCCTATAAGTTAGCACCAAAAGCTCACTTGTGTAAAAAACCTGGAGTTCATAAATGTTAATATTTTTAAGGGCTTAATTTTTTCCTTAAGCACATAAAAAGGGGGCTGGAGCGGTGGCTCAACGGTTTCGGTGCTTGCTTGGCAGCACGAAGACCTGGGTTCAAACCCCAGCACCACATACACAACCAAGTGTTGGAGGGGCTAGAGCGGTGGCTCGGTGGTTGCCTGGCACGCGCAAGTACGCGAGTTCAAACCCCAGCACCATGTACCCAATGAAATCTCGGAGCAACAAAAGGCACATGAAAAACTAAAATAAAAAGTGTTTCTCTCCAATGATATTGCAGATTTTGAAGGTAAATGGATAGCTATGGAAGAAATTATGCTGAGTAAAATCAGCTTAACCCAGAGAACCAAGGGTCAAATGTCTCCACTCATCTGTGGAGGCTGGATCTAGACCCTGGCCATTGAGAAAGGTGGTCTATTATCATGTGTTAAATCCAGATAAGGTGTAATGTTATACAACCTAATACTTTTTTAGAGATATTATGGGAAGGGGAAGGGAGGGATAAGGGTGGGTAATTGGGGTGGCACTTCAGGGGGTAAATCTAATATCCAGAATCTATATACATTTTATATTATTTTGTTAAAAACTTGTATGGTTGTTCAATAATAAATTTCTCAATCAAAAAGTGTTTCTCTCTTTCTCTCTCTCTCTCACTATCCCTCTCTCTTAAAAAACAAAACAAAACTAAGTGTTGGAGCAATGAAGGCCATGTAAAAAACTAAATAAAGTTGTTTCTCTCTTTCTCTGTCTCTCTCACTGTCCCTCTCTTTATTAAAAAAAAAAAAACATAAAAAAGGTTAAGCATAACTCATGTACAATTGGTTACATTTTTAATTATTGCTCTGACCAGTGGATTCTCTTTGATACATGTTTATTTGGCAATAAAAACAATCTTTATACTGTCTGGCCTTGGTTGTCACGTGAAATGTAGTACTCTTTTGGCTAGAAAAGGTCTTCCCCTCTTTGAGTGTGCCTGAGTTCCTGATCAAGTATGATCCCACTAGGGTAGGCAGAAACAGGCTCCCTTACATACTCCAAACTGCCTGCCTTTGTCACCCAGCTCCGCCCTAGGCAACAGAAATGGTTCCTATTTTCTCCAGAGAAGAAAATTTTAATTACCAATTTGTTTCTTAATTGATTTTAGAAAAGATAAGTGGAGTTTTAACTCCAAACCAGTCCTCACCAATCAAAATCATCACTGTGTCCATGAGGAGTTTCTGATAACCCTAGTCACATGATACCAACAAGCCAATGGATCTGGTTCTTTAGCTTTCTCATACTGTTGCTGCTTCTCCTTATCATCATTAAGCAGATGCTTTTGCTACTGCAAGCAGAACTTTCAACCCCTTCTGTCATGGCTGCAAGCATTATTGTTCTACCTTTGATGACTTCCCCACATATTTCACATTACTGCTTCATCTTTCCCATTATCCATGATTCCAACTGTTTTTTTTTTTTCATATCTTAGCAAGACCTTGTCTCAAAATAAAAAATAAAAAGAGGGGGGTGGGGATTTAGCTTAGTGGCAGAGTGCTTGCCTAGCATGCGCAAGGCCCTGAGTTCAGTCCTCAGCCCTGAAAAAAAATAAAATAAAATAAAAATAAAAATAAATAAAAAGAGCTGGGGATTTAGTTCAATAGTTTAACACCCATGGGTTCCCATTCCTCATACTGCAAAATAAACAAACAAAAAACCCAAAAACAATATTTAGATGAAATGGTTAAGAGGCTGGAGGTGACAAAAATTGTTCTAAGTAGGGCTGGAGCTGTGGCTCAGTGGTAGAGCACATGCCCAACATGTGTGTGAACCTGGGTTCAAACCCCAGCACCACATACACAATTAAGTGCCAGAAAAACAGAAACCAAATGAAAAAATAAAATAAAAATTGCTTCTCTTTTTCTCTCACTCTCTTAAAAAAAAAGTGTTCTAAGGGAAGTGTAAGAAAAAAGTGGGGGTGCTCCTTTCTAATAACAAAACTGAAACACCCCTAGATATACATCTGACAAACACATGTATCAAGGACTTAAAAAAAAAAAAGGGAACAGGAAACCAAATTTGATGCAATGCAATGTCAACATGTTCCCCTAAAACCATCAGCTTCTGATTTTAAAAAGAGAGAGCCAGCCAGCCAGCTAACTTACCCAGAGATGCTAAATATACTTCTGAATCCTGCAAGGGAGCCCAGGGCTTTATAGCTGGCTGAACAGCAAAGTTTGCTGCCTCCCTCTGGCCTTCGCCTGTAGGGTAAGAATTCACAAAGGAGTCGGAGAAGGCATTGTTGGCAACATCTTGGTCAGGATTTGGCAGACAGGAACAGATTTCAGCCCAGAGATCCCTGCCAGATCTTGTAGCGGTAGAATCAACACTCTCAAACATTTTCATTTGGAATTTAAGCTAGAAAACAGAAGATCAAGTGAGTAAGAATTAGTTTTAAGGATTCAGTAAAGTTGTAGTACTCACATATTTATCTACCCATTAAGAAACGTAATAGGATTTTAAGAAGCTTCTTTTAACAAAAATTATAAATGTCTTCCATCAGATTTATATTATACGCAAAGATAACAAAAGGGAAGTTGAGTTCCTTTTTAAGCTCTGCACTCAATTTGTTTTCATAATGAAGTCTGTCTTTAAAAATGGAATTTCCAGGGCTGGAACAGTGGCTCAGAGGTTCCACTGCTTGCCTAAAATGCACAAGGATGCAGGTTCAAACCTCAGCACCATGTACACAACATAGTGTCAAGCATTGAAAGTCAAATGAAAACTAAATAAAAATTGATTCTCAGGGCTGGAGCGGTGGTGACTCAGTGGTTATGGTGCTTGCCTGGCATATGCAAGGACACGAGTTTGAAACTCAGCACCACATATACAACGAAGTGTTGGAGCAATGAAGGCCACATGAAAAAGTAAATAAAGTTGATTCTCATTCTCTTTCTCTTTAAAAAAAATTTTTGGGACTGGAGCAGTGGCTCAGGGGTACGGTGCTTGCCTGGCATGTGCAAGTATGCAAGTTCAAACCCCAGCACCACATACACAACGAAGTCTCAGAGCAATGAAAGCCATGTGAAAAACTAAATAAAAATTGATTCCCTCTGTCTTTCACTGTTCCCTCTTTCTTTAAAAAGAAAAAAAATTTCTCTCACTGTCCCTCTCTCTTTAAAAAAAAATAAAATAAAAATGGAATTTCCATAAGCCCAAACACAAAAAGACAAATGCTGCATTATTCTACTCATATGAGCTGCCTAAGGTCAAACCGATAAACAGAAAATAGAATGGTAGTCACCAGGGGCTGGAGAGAAGGGAAAATGGGAAGTTATTGCTTAAGGATACAGAGGTTTTTTGTTTTTGTTTTGGTACCAGGGATTGAACCCAGGACCCAGGGGCGCTTAACCACTGAGCTGCATCCCCAGCCCTTTTTATTTGAGACATGAACTTGCCAGGTTACTTTGGACTTCACTAAGTTGCTGAGGCTAGCTTTGAACTTGCAATCCTCCTGCCTCAGCTTCCCAAACTGCTGGGATTACAGGTGTCCTCCTCTGCCCCAGCTCACCCATTTCTTGTTATTTTTTTTTTTTAAGAGAGAAAGAGAATTAATTTTATTTTTTTCATCTGGGCTTTTGTTTGTTTTTCCTGCACTTAGTTGTGTATGTGTTGCTGGGGATTGAATCTGGGTTCTCACACATCCCAGGCAAACACTCTACCTCTGAGCCACTTCTTCAGCCTCAAGGATACAGAGTTTTTGTTTGGGAAGATGAAAAAGTTATAGATCTGGATAATAATTATAGTTGTACAATAATATAAATGCTACTGAGCAGTACACACAAAAATGGTTAAAATGGTAAATTTTACTTTGTGGTTGTGTGTCTTTCTTGTGTGTGTGTGTGTGTGTGTGTGTGTGTGTGTGTTTCTTGAAATGGGATCTCAGTAAATTGCCAGGTTGGCATCTAATTCACCAGTCTTCCAAGAAAGTGGAATTACAGCTGTGGGTCACCACCACTGGCTTACATTATGTATATTTTTTATATGCACGCACAGGAATTTCCAGTGTGAATGACCAGTTGAATTTTTTTCTGTAAAGACCTCCAAAATGCAGCTGCTCTATCCTTAGCCAATTAAATTCTGTTTTCAACAGGAACAGTCTGCAGGTCTTACACAGTCCCAAATACATGAAGATAATAATAGAACTGAATGGTTAAGTATCTGTTAAAGGGTAACCTTAGTACAAGAGCCATGTGCTCATTACATGCAGCAGCTGGGCTATATAAATTATGTTCTTTTTTTTCTCCCTTATTCTTTCTTTATCCTTTTTCACTTTTAAATTATTGGACTTTTTTTTTTTTTGTAATGGGGATTGAACCCAGAGGTACTTAAGCACTGAGACACATCCCTAGCCCTTTTTTAATTTTTTTCACCAAGTTGCTTAGTGTCTTTCTAAATTTCTGAGGCTGACCTCAGTCTCCTGAGTCAATGGGGATTATAGACCTGTGTCACCATGTCTGCCTAAATTATCGTTTTATTTTATTTTATTTAAAGAGAGAATGACAGTGAGATAGAGAAAGAGAGAAACAACTTTATTTAGTTTTTCACATGGCCTTCGTTGCTCCAACACTTAGTTGTGTATGTGGTGCTGGGGTTTGAATCCGGTTCCTCGGGCTTGCCAGGCAAGCGCCAAAACCACTGAGCCACCGCTCCAGCCCTAAATTATCGTTTTAATTGTGCATATTTATGGGGTACAGTGTTCAATACATATATATATCGTGTATCAAGGTTGTTAATATTCAACAGGAACATTGAAAAAGAAGCATTTTCATCATTTAATAAAGAAAGACGGGTTCAGAAGATTCGCTGCTCAAAGGACCATTATTAATACATGATGAATCTCTTTGTTTGGAGACCAGACTGGTGCTGCTTCAAAATCCGTATTTTTACCCCCTACCCAATATTCTGCCTGTTTGGGATACTGAACGCTGCACAAGCAAAGACAAATGGGAAGGGCTACGCACAAAACCTGGGGGCTTTCATAATCATCTGGGTTTACCGGCCAGGTCAACAACCTTCTCTTAAGGGTCTCAGAGCCTGGTGCGGTGGAACACACCTGAAAACTCCCAGCTACTCAGGAGACTCAAGCAGGAGGATAGCAAGCCCCCAAAGGGCTGGAGACGTAGCTCTGTGGTAGAGAGCTTGCCCAGCATGTGGGTAGCCCTGGGTCCCATTCCCAGTACCGCAAAATAAATATAGAAGAAAAGTCTTGGGGCTGGAGCGGTGGCTCAGCGGTTTCGGCACTTGCCTGGCAAGCACGATGACCTGGGTTCAAACCCCAGCACCACGTACACAACTGAGTGTTGGAGCAACGGAGGCCATGTGAAAAACTAAATAACGTTGTTTCTCTCTTTCTCTGTCTCTCTCACTTAAAAGAAAGAAAGAAAATAAAGGCTTTGCGATAAGGAAGGTTGCCTAGCTCAAGGTCTTTGACCTAAATAAAGTTGTTTCTTTCTTTCTCTCTCTCTCTCACTGTCCCTCTCTCTTAAAAAAAAAAAAGAAAAGAAAAAAGAAAAGGCTTTGCTTTTAGGAAGGTTGCCTAGACACATTCCAGGCGACAAAGCCCAGAAACCAGAGCATAGGCCCTAGGTAAAAGAGACCTATATGCCACGGTGTCCCCGGGTAGAATCTCCCCCTTACGTCCTCTGAACGCATCCAAACCAAAACTTAGCTGTCACCCGAGCGCCGCTTGGCCCGGCCCTCCGGGTGTCCGAAACCCCTCAGGAAACCCTGTGTCCGGACCGCAGGCCTCAGTCGCTCGGGCCTCAAGGACTGGCTCGGGGTGACGACGAATCAGGCCCTTGCTACCCTCCTGTTTTCTGAGGTCACACCAGAGCAGGGGATACGAAATGCTGGGCAATCCCAGCCAGCCCCTCCTCACCTACCGCAACCACCTGCCCAGCAACCCGCGAAACGCTCGGCTGAGGTCTGTCGCCGGCAGTCAGGAAGAAGAGGGAGGGGCGGAGTCTCCAAGTGACGGAGTCCAGCCGTTCTCCAATTACCACCGGGCCTGGCGACGTCGTGTGAGTCGATTGGTCTAGGGGAACTCGTGAGGAAGCCAGAGGCAGAAGGCGGGGAAGTGGTGGGCGGGGCCGTGGTTGCTGGGAAACGGAGCCCTGCTTCGTCCTCACTTCCCGCTCAGGAATGGGGTCGATTCTTTTCAGAGCGGCTGACCCTGCTTGGTGCGGGGCGAGCGGGTAGGTTTCCAGCCATTACCTTCCCGTCCCTGCAGGGAAACAGAAGCCTAGTTTTTCAGATCTTTGACTTTTCTTGGTCCTCTGAGCAAGTTCATCTCCCAGGCGAGGAGATAACGAGTGCTGGACGAGGGCTTGTCTCCTTCACCCCATTTGCTGTCACAGGAGACCCACGCCCCATTCACCAAATTGTGAGATTTTTTCCCTCATTAATTTAGTCAATGGATGCCAAGCTACTGCTGTGTTCTAGGCTTGTGTTAAGTGTGAATTCAAGACATGTACTTAAGATTTGGTATGAGTCTTGGAGATTTTTACAGCTTGTAGAAGAGGGATGGTCAGGGAGGCAGACAAAATTATAAATAAGAGCAAAGAATTATAAGAAGATCTGAAGGAAAAGTGGTCAGAGTACATAAAATAGCATGTTGTGTCAGAAATCCTTTTTTAAAAAGATGACCCTTGAGGACTGGGTGTATATAGCTCTGTGGCAGAGCACTTGGGTAGCATTTCTCAAAGCCCTGGGTTGGATCCCCAACACCACAAATTTAAAAAAGATGAACTTGGAAATCCTCCCAGGGGTATCAGCGCATTTATTGAGTTATAGCTCTTCATTGTCCCCAATTTTCAGGTCTGTCTCCCCCACCCCTTCGTTTGGCCTTTGTTTCTCAGACACTCAATTGGGTATGTGGGGCTGGGGTTTGAACCCAAGTCCCTCAGGCATGCCTGGCAAGCGCTCCAACAGGTGAGTCACTGCTCCTGCCCTTAGGACTGTCTTCTAAAGAAAGGTGTAATGAGAGATATTAGCCAACCATTAATAGCAGTAACTTGACTGAAGACATTCTCTCTAGATATGATCAAACCACATCTGTGTGGCTACAACTACCACCATGTGAAAGTACCACTTCAAGGTACTGTTTGCATTTATAACCATTCCTAAAGAAACTATGCAAACCGAAAAAGAAAGCAATGAGGTTAGAAAACAAAGGAACAAATCATGCGCAAGATTTTGGTAGTGCTTATTCATGAAAAGAGAGACATGGATCTGTCAATATCTGATTCTCAGAAAGGGAAGCACTGGAATAGGTGTATGAGTGCTTCATCAAACTACTCCATGGCTTCATGATTCACTTAAGTTCTTTTCTCTGATTTCAAGCTCACCAAACTCTTGATTTCAAATTTGACCTTGCAGTACACTCCCAGTCCCTCTCAGGTATCTTGATGTCAGGATGAAGGTACCTTGGACAGTGGGCACAAATATCCCAGTGGTTGGAAAATTTACATTTTATTTTAATTTTTGAGAGAGAGAGAATAAGAATGAGATAATCAATTTTATTTATTTTTTCATGTGGTTTTTGTTTTTCCTACACCTAGTTTTGTATGTGGTGCTGGAGTTCAAACCTGGGTTTTCATGCTCTGATGCTTGCCTGGCCAGCCCCAGAAAATTACATTTTATAATTTTAAATTACAGTTGTAAATTAACAAATTGGCACTCTACCAGTTCACCCATATCTTCCAATTCACCCATATCTTCTGGTCCAATTCATGTGTGCATGAACAAACCCAAAACAGATCCTGGACTAGAAAACTAAAACTAAGAACCATTGTGATCTTTCCCTTCCCTAAGACTGTTCACACTAGAAGGCTTATGAGACCAATCAGCATCTTTTTTTTTTTTCTTAAGAGAGGGAGAGAGTAAGAGAAAAAGAGAATCAATTTTATTTATTTTTTCATCTGGTCTTTGTTTCTCCAACACTTAGTTGTGTATGTGGTGCTGAGGTTCAAACTCAGGTCCTCGAACAAGCCAGGCAAGTGCTCCAAATGCTGAGCCACCACTCCAGCCCCCAATCTACAGCTCTTTAATCTCAGACTCTAATTTATTGCAGTATGATTAACATTAACGTTTTTTTAATGTCTTCTCAACCAGCCTGGATCTTCACTGAGATCAGAAACTATGTTTTTCAGACCTCCATATTTCTAGAGCCACATCTGGCAAATGTTCAAAAATTGGTGTGTGAATATTTGAACTTGAACCCCCATAGTCAAGGATCATTCTGTCCTAGAGCTAAGCCACTAAACCCGTTATTCCTGCCTCAGTCACTTCTCCATATTGCAACTGGAGTGATCTTTGCAATCCATATTCATTCATATTCTTTCCTTCTCTTTCTCTCCAAACACATCCCCCAATACTCTATTTCCTATTGCTCTTAAAACAAAAATTTAGGGCTGGAGCGGTGGCTTAGCAGTTTCGGTGCTTGCCTGGCAAGCACAAGGACCCGGGTTCAAACCCCAGCACCATGTACACAACTGAGTGTTGGAGCAAGTAAGGCCATGTGAAAAACTAAAAATAAAGTTATTTCTCTCTTTCTGTCTCTCTCACTGTCTCTCTTTCTTTAAAAAAAAAAAACAAAACAAAAATTTAAATCCTTATCATAGTGGAAGTTCTTAGTTCAAACAACAAAGCTAACATCAGCCAGTTTAATCTATAAAATAGATTAAAGCCTCTCTCTTCAATAGAATTTTCTATGATGATTTAAATGTTCTTTGCTGTCCAACAATATAACCATTAGCTTCATGGGGCTATTGAGCACTTGAAATGTGACTTGTATAACTGAGGAATTGAACTTTAAATTTTATTTTATTTTAATTAAATTTAAATAGCCACATGTGGCTAATGATGACCCTATTGCACAACACAGGATTGAAGGATATTAAGTAGTTCACAGAATCTCAAGGTAGGCAGAGACAAGCTTCAGATCTATATAGTCATATATGGTATCTAAACCTCATTGAGGGGCTGGAGTGGTGGCTAAGTGGTTACAGCACTTGCCTGGCATATGCGAGGACATGGGTTTATACCCCTGCATCACATATGCAACGAAGAGAGCAACAAAAGCCATATGAAAAACTAAAATTAAAAATAGATTCTCTCTTTCTGTCTCTCACTGCCCCCTCTTTCTCTCTCTCACTGCCCCCTCTTTCTCTCAAAAAAGAAAAGTCTAAGCTCAGCTCTGCACTTAAAATAAATAAATAAATAAATAAATAAAAATAAACCCCATTGAGGGGGTTTCAGGGAATACCCCACTGTCATATCCATAGACATTGCAGCTGTTATTATTGACTGGGCACTGGATATCGGAAACTTCCCCGCTTAGTCCTCCAAATCAGATGCCTTCAATGTTATCTTGTCAGTCATAGGTTCCATTCTGCCTCTTTTTGCTGCTGTGTGCTTCTGAACCAAAACTTCTGCCTGATGAATGGAGCCCAGGTCAAATTCCTATGCCCAAGCTGCAAGAGAATCTGGGAAGGCCAGTTTCTGGATTCCACTTCTTAGAGGCAGAACTGTGTGAAATTACACACGCGCGCACACACATGGAGGGATGTTTAGAAGATTCTGGATGTCCATAAAGTACAACAAATCTGTAATCTACATGGCTTATGCCTGTGTTCTCAAGCTTTGATATGTAGAAAAACTCTCTGAGGATCATGTTGAAGTACAGGTTCTCATTGTGTAGATCAGAGTAGATGGATGAGATTTTTACTTATTTTCTATCTCCATAGTTTTGCCAAGCACTATTCTAAGTGTTTTAATTGAACTTATTCAATTCTCCCAGCTCTATTCCAAAATAACCTGACCCCAGTGAATAAAAATCACCTCAAGGTACCGTGAGATTGAAAAAAGGCAGACAGATCCAGGATTGCAATTTAATGGGGACTTACTGACAGAAGCATGGTCATAGGTGGCAACAAGGTTAGCTGCTTGCCCTGCACAGTGGTGCATGCCTGTAATCGCAGCAACTCAGGAGGCTGAGGCAAGAGGATTGTAAGTTCAAAGCCTGACTCAGCAACTTAGTGAGGTCCTAAGCAACTTAACAAGACCCTGTCTCAAAAGAAAAAATAAAAAGGGCTGGTTAAGAGCCCTTGGTACCAAAAACAAAAAATAAACAAACAAAAAACCTCCAAATAAACAATAAAAATAATTTAAGAAACCCAAAAAACAAAAATAAATAAATTTAATAAAACTCTGTGAACATACTAAAACCATTAAATTTTGCACTTTAAACTATCAAATTGTTTAAAAATATTGTACAAATGTCCAATTCCATAAATTATTGAGTATTTTCTTAATTGGAAAATTATTTTATAAATATGATTACAGCATTATTTTACAGACTAAGTAGGTTTATTGTAAGCCCACAGGGTAGAATCAGGCTTTTTAGCACAAGAAGTTCTATTGCTGTGGATACTTCCTGCTGCTTCGGTGTAAGTGTTACCTGCAGTTCCTCAGTTAGTTTGATGAGACTGATGATGAACAGAAAGAATTTAGTCAAAAAAGACTTACTTCTCAGAGTACTTATGTATATGATAAGAATGCCCTAAATTAACACCAGCATTTTATATCATGAGGCCCAGTGAAGGTTAATGGTAATTTTTCTGAATTAAGCTAGATGTTTGTCCCTTGTTTAGTACCATAGTCTCTGAATGCCTATTTAGAGGAATCCCACTCTGGAAATTAAAGGAAGTCTGATTTTCTATTCCCAGGCATCCTGGAAGTGAAGACTCAGAACTATGACTCAGGCTTGGCTCATGGAAGGCTCCCTTGTAGGACTCTGAACCTTGAAAGAGGTACACAAAGATGCAGAGAGATTTAGGAATTTCCAAGACATAGAAGGGCTGCAAGGCAAAGAATCCTTTGGCACACAGGGTATCTAGTAGCTACAGCATCCCGACTAGTTTTCTTCTCTGGCAACAGATGGCTGTTTTTCAGAGACATTTGCTTCTCTTCATTTGGCCCTTTTGCTGAGCCTATTCTCCAGCTCACTTGCAAATTCTATGAGGCACCAATATCTTTGCAATAACCCTCTCTAATAAAGCTAACCGGAGTTGGTTTCAGCATTTTGCATTTAAGAGCTCTGACAATATGTTTTCTGATCCACTTGCAACTTCACTATGCAAGTGGATCAGGATGGGAGCATATGGGAGGCAAATGGAAATTTTTGAATCTTTAGCATGCTGTTAAAAGAACTGACAAGTGTAAAAAACATTTGTGTGTGTTATGAGGGAGGTATTTATTGAGATATGACACCTACTATAATTTTTACCCTTTCAAAGTATATGATACATGATTTTTGGTATATTCACAGAAGTTATCAACCTTCATTTTGGTTGGGGGTTTTAATTTTAAATAAAGCTCCTTTCAAGCGTTTCTCTAGACCCAAGGAATTTTGAGCATGTGTCTACATGGAATGTACACAAACAACTCCTGCCATGGCTTTTGCACAGCACAATCCCAAATATCTCCTTTATGAAATAACATCAGATTTCTCTGACAGAAGGACATATTATCACTTTTGGTGAGGTATCCTCGCAGTCTCGCAACTCACCAGTCCGAAATGGGACAAAGGAGGCTCAGACACTGGAGAAGTGTTCAGGAAAACAGATTTAATGAATGCTGCAGCATGGATCAGTGCATAACGCTGTTCTCCTGGACAACATGGAACAAAAAAGTCAGCAATTTATACCTTCAAAAGGTTGTGATTAATTACACAAGGAGAGTACAAAAGACAAGGAGCACTTACATCTGCAAGACAGCCTTGCTGTCAATAGCTCCCCAGGGAAGGGTGAGAAAAGCAAGGTCTAAGGGGTCTTCACAAACGCTCTCACGCTGCCAGAGCTCAGATGCGAAAAGCAAAGCGAATCCTTAGCCCTTAACCAGGTGAAACCTAAAATGTGAAGTAGAGAAGCCTCCTGTAAGGGAGGGAGGGAGGGCTGCATTATTATTATTATTAATTTATTATATTATTATTGTTATTGTTATATTCAGAGAACTCCCGCTCGTTACGTATTTTCAGGGAGATCTTCTACCGCAAGTCAATTCTTCCGACTTAATTCAAGTTCGTTCCTCGATCGCAGACCCGCCTCCGCAGGGGCCTCTCCGATTGGCTGGTGTCGAGTGACGCCATCAGATCGCGACCCGCGAGCGGCCCGGGGAGTAATGTGGCTGGGCCGCAGCGGGTGGCTCCAGGCGGTGGTGCAGTGGCGTTGGCATCTCCGCTCCCTCAGCCTTGCCTGCACTTGGGGTGGCTGTAGGGGTCGGATGGCGGAAGCACTGTCGACGCGAGCCCGGGAATCAGAAGAACTGAGGGCTCCAGCTCAGCAAAACGGAGACTCTGGTTGCGACGTTAGGGGTGAGCCGCTTCCCGGGCGCCCCGCGCCTGAGGGCCCAGAAGAGGCGGCGCAGGGAGGCGGGGAGCAAGCCCCGGGAGACAGAGAACCACCTTCTGCTCTCTCCCGGGATCCAGGAAAGCGGAAGAAGCGGCGGGGCGCCACCCGGGAGCGCATAGTGCCGCCCCCAAAGAAGCGGCGGACGGGGGTCAGTTTCAGCGACGAGCACTTTGCAGAGACCAGCTACTACTTCGAGGGCGGCCTGCGCAAGGTGCGGCCCTATTACTTTGACTTCCGGACCTACTGCAAAGGCCGCTGGGTGGGCCACAGTTTGTTGCACGTCTTTAGCACGGAGTTCCGAGCCCAGCCGCTAGCCTACTATGAAGCCGCGATCCGAGCGGGCCGTCTGCACCTCAACGAGGAACCAGTACAGGACCTCAGCATCGTGCTCAAGGTGCAGGCCTGATGGGGCTGGCCAGAAGCGGGCGAGGAAAGGAGCCGGGGTTTTATTTCAGACTTAGAATATAGATGCGGGAGTAAAATTATGGTAATTCAGAAGCATTCTTGTTTTGACATGGTACACTCCTTTTTTTAGCCCGGTTACACAAGTAGACACCCTCTTTGTGCTGCAGAACTCACCCTGTCGAGGCAGTTTCCTTGTTTCTAAGGAACATAAGTTGGAATTCTCATAGTTCTTTTTGTATACTGTGTTGTGACAAGGGTACTGCCACTTTATACCCTGCATCTTAGGTCTCGGTACAAATAGTGATAATAGGGGCTATCATTTATGTCTCCTTTCCACATGTTGGTTGGGCACAAAGTTAAGCATTTTATGAACCATGATGTTCAATTCTAATGACAGCTTTGTGGAGTAGGTATTGCCACCCCCATTTTACTAAGGTTAGACCTCAGAGATGAGGCAGTGTTGCCACTTTAAAGTTTGTGTTCTCATAACTAGCATTTAAACCATCATAGAGCCTGATATGCAATAGATTGTGGGATGTCAAGGATAGAGACCAGAATTGTCTAGACAGGTGTTTCTGACCCCTTTAAAATTCTGTCACATCTAAGAGATACCAGACACCTCTGTCGGTGACACAAGGCAATTTCAAAACTTGGGGATTTCCTCTCTCATCCCAATATTAAAAAGTACAGGTCTCTTTTAACCCTCATGTTTTGCAGGTAAGGAAACTGAGGCCTAGAGAAGTTGACTTCCCAAGAACTTGTAGTGAGCCTGAGGCAAATCCAAGTGTAGAGCCCAGATCTGTGGATCCAACAGCTTGATGTTGTTTGTTCAAAGTCATAAGAAGTGATGATTCATGGATGGTTTTCCTCCACCATAAAAAAATTGCTTTTGGGACTGGAGTAGTAGCTTAGGCCTTAGAGCACTTGCCTGGCATGCGCAAGGACCTGGGTCCGGACCCCAGCACCACATACACAACTGAGTATTGGAGAAATAAAAACCAGATGATAAAATAAATAAAATTGATTCTTTCTCTTTCCCTCAAGAAAAGAAAAAAAAAACTACTTTTAAAATATAATTTTATTGTAGACAGTAAGTGAATAAGCAAAACCTAAAACGTCCATAATTTCACCTCTTAAAGATATTAACTTTTGGAGCGGTTGGTGGCTCAGAGGTTTCGGCGCTTGCCTGGCAAGCACGAGGACCCGGGTTCAAA